>JAAEAF010014233.1:0-10700 GCA_011037195.1 Triatoma infestans
ATACTATGGTATTATTATTTAAAAAATGTTCAGTATTTCTTTGAAATCAATAGAAGCATTAGTAGTCGAGCTCTGGATGAATGATACTATTGGTGGAAAGAAGCCCCGCCCGCTGCACTGTGATTGGTCCCCTTCATTTCTGATCCGCCATGTTGCAAAGCATATATATACGGCCTAAATGAAGGTGATATCGTCATTTCCCAAGGTAGTTGAATACAGTGAAAATGGGTTTCTGCGTGTTGACTTTATTGCAATTGGTTTCCCTTTTTGATTCAGAAAGAAAAATTGATATAATTACTCGCCTACCAGAGGAGCTGGCACTAATGATATTTAGGTAGGAATAATTTTATTATACCTATTTTTTAGACTTTATATATTCCAGTATTAATATTAATTTACATTGTTACAGAATGTTGGACCAAGATTCCTTAGTGATGGCCAGCCAAGTGTGCCAACAATGGATGGATGTTATTCTGTCCAGCTGTAAATTAAAGACGGATCTAAAATCTGCCCTGAAACAATTCAGGGATTTAAAGGAGAATAAGACTTCGAAATTCCTAGAACAGTAAGTTTCCTTAAAGAGAAAACGGAAACGATCAATGGAATGTGAAGCTCCTCCAAATAAAAAAAGAAACATCAGATTTTAGTGCCTTTGTAAATATTGTTAATAATATTTTGTAAATATAATAATGTAAAGCTATGGTACGTATGACAAATGCAATAAATGTACTTTTTTAATATACTTGAGTTTCTGTTTACAATTCCTTCATGTAAGCATCTTTATCGAAAAGTACAAATTATTTTATTCTGATCAATCAATAAATCTGTGGAGTTTTATTTCGATCCGATCACACACCTACCTGACATTTTCCATCCACCCTGTCTTTTTATTGTTAATAAAAATGTCTTATTCAAAAAAAGATACTTTTCTCCATTCCTAGAAAAAGCAGTTGTCATGATTGGAAAGGAATTCATACGATCAGTCTTAATATTATCCATTCCAATGCAGTAAATTTCCTTTATAAAATAATGTAACATGAGATCTCCTGATATCCGATTTCTTACTGATTCCTGTAAGTAAGTGGTGTATATACAAGTATTGAAAATATAAATAAGTTCTACATTGTAATAGGTAACCTGAACAAATACTAACGATTGAATATTTTTATAAAATTAAATATTTTAATAAAATCACTTCAAAGGAGTTTATAATCTTATTGCAGTCATTGGGTTCATTCATTGCGTACGTTCTCATTTATTTTTAGTTTTATGTTTATTTATTAAATTACAAACTTAGAGAACAAATCTGTTTGATGCTTTGCTTCAATTTTGTTAATAAAAGTGAAGAGAATGCCTTTTCTAATAACATTAATAGTAATCGTAACCATATACAGTTTACTAAAGATGTGGAAATTAATAAATAAATCAATTATTTAGACATTAGTTTAATAAGAATAAGTCACAAGATATTTACAAATTGCTACATGAAGCAACGGCGTCACATACATGTCTAAATTTATTATTAATCAACGCATCCTATAAGATACGTAGCGGAAATTTCTTAAAAAAGAGCCTAACATTGAACAATTCAATGATTTGGAATGCATTTAAAAAAAATTATTTTCAACATACTAAAAACCAATGCTTATCCATATAATATTGCTGAAAAAGTGTGGGATAAAAATACATATCTTTTAAAAATATCTATACTTGAACGTTCAAAATGCTCAAGTTGTTCAAGAAGATGATGTGCACAGCAGTCAGCCTAAATTAATTGTTGCATTAAGTATGATATTGAAGATTCGTGCTTAGCACAAGAAACCTATATTAAGATACTTAATCACCCAACTATTAATAAGAATAGATAGCAGGTGAAGGTATAGCAGCATAATGATTTATTCCGTGACTTGCTTTGAAAGTTGACATACACAATAAGAAACAATTGTTCTAACCAAAATATTGAATTAAATTAAACAATTACGGTACAAAATGACAAACAAACGATGAAATACTAGAAAACCATAGGAATCAAAGAGAAATTTAATTAAAAAATGTACGATAAAATAATGCTAAGGCAAGAAATTGTAAACAAAGTTATTTGATATTGCACTATTTCTCTTGAGGCTATGATCTGCCTCATATCACTCAAGTTTCCTCTAGCTCATGTAACATTACTGCCAAGTTATTCGTTATTAATTTTTCTAAAGACGCAGCGCTACTTTCAATGCAATTATTAATCATTGGGTTTTGTAACCTTCCTTTGTTGGTTCCACTCTGCAGCAACTTGTCGCATATATAAATCATAAACAAATCGCCATAAGGATATCTTCATTTATCAGCAATTTTTAACTTTGGATCTATTTCCTGCAGAAGGAAGTAAAACTGGTTGAAGGACCTCCACAGCTGCTTATACAGTTTTTTGGCATAACTATTGATAATTATTATGCCATGAAATGTCCCCAATTCGGTCCTAACTCAGGTATTCTATTTTCTTAATTTCAACTTTTAAATATATTCCGAAATTGTATTTAAACTAGAAACAATTAGAATTCATGAAATTACTTATCAAGTTAGAGACGGTTAATGATTTTAAAATATAAAATCAACTTCTGTTCATACCAGAGTAACTGGCACTAATGAGTTAGGTAGGAATAATTGTATTAAACGATTTTTTAGACTTTATATACAAGTATTATATAATTTACAGTGTTACAGACTGTTTTTGGAACCAAGATTCCCTTATGATGGCCACCAGTGGCCAACAATGGCATGGATGTTATCTGGCGTCCAGCTGTAAATTAAAGACGGATTTAAAATTTGCCCTGAAACAATTCAGGGATTCAAAGGAGAATAAGACTTCGAAATTCCTAAAACAGAAAGTTTCCTTAAAGAGTTAACGGATACGATCAGAGGAATGTGAAGCTCCTCCAAATAAAAAAAGAAACATCAGATTTTAGTGCCTTTGTAAATATTGTTAATAATATTTTGTAAATATAATAATGTAAAGCTATGGTACGTATGACAAATGCAATAAATGTACTTTTTTAATTTACTTGAGTTTCTATTTACAATTCCTTCATGAAAGCATCTTTATAGAAAAGTACAAATTATTTTATTTTGATCAATCAATAAATCTGTGGAGTTTTATTTCGTTCCGATCACACCCCTACCTGACATTTTCCATCCACTCTGTCTGTTTATTGTTAATAAGAATGTCTTATTCAAAAAAAGATACTTTTCTCCATTCCTAGAAAAAGCAGTTGTCATGATTGGAAAGGAATTCATACGATCAGTCTTAATATTATCCATTCCAATGCAGTAAATTTCCTTTATAAAATAATGTAACATGAGATCTCCTGATATCCGATTACTTACAGATTCCTGTAAGTAAGTGGTGTATATACAAGTATTGAAAATATAAATAAGTTCTACATTGTAATAGGTAACCTGAACAAATACTAACGATTGAATATTTTTATAAAATTAAATATTTTAATAAAATCACTTCAAAGGAGTTTATAATCTTATTGCAGTCATTGGGTTCATTCATTGCGTACGTTCTCATTTATTTTTAGTTTTATGTTTATTTATTAAATTACAAACTTAGAGAACAAATTATTAGTGAAGTACATCTGTTTGATGCTTTGCTTTAATTTTGTTAATTAAAGTGAAGAGAATGCCTTTTCCAATAACATTAATAGTAATCGTAACCATATACATTTTACTAAAGATGTGGAAATTAATAAATAAATCAATTATTTAGACATTAGTTTAATAAGAATAAGTCACAAGATATTTACAAATTGCTACATGAAGCAACGGCGTCACATACATGTCTAAATTTATTATTAATCAACGCATCCTATAAGATACGTAGCGGAAATTTCATAAAAAAGAGCCTAACATTGAACAATTCAATGATTTGGAATGCATTTAAAAAAAATTATTTTCAACATACTAAAAACCAATGCTTATCCATATAATATTGCTGAAAAATTGTGGGATAAAAATACATATCTTTTAAAAATATCTATACTTGAACGTTCAAAATGCTCAAGTTGTTCAAGAAGATGATGTGCACAGCAGTCAGCCTAAATTAATTGTTGCATTAAGTATGATATTGAAGATTCGTGCTTAGCACAAGAAACCTATATTAAGATACTTAATCACCCAACTATTAATAAGAATAGATAGCAGGTGAAGGTATAGCAGCATAATGATTTATTCCGTGACTTGCTTTGAAAGTTGACACACACAATAAGAAACAATTGTTCTAACCAAAGTATTGAATTAAATTAAACAATTACGGTACAAAATGACAAACAAACGATGAAATACTAGAAAACCATAGGAATCAAAGAGAAATTAATTAAAAAATGTACGATAAAATAATGCTAAGGCAAGAAATTGTAAACAAAGTTATTAGATATTGCACTATTTCTCTTGAGGCTATGATCTGCCTCATATCACTCAAGTTTCCTCTAGCTCATGTAACATTACTGCCAAGTTATTCGTTATTAATTTTTCTAAAGACGCAGCGCTACTTTCAATGCAATTATTAATCATTGGGTTTTATAACCTTCCTTTGTTGGTTCCAATCTGCAGCAACTTGTCGCATATATAAATCATAAACAAATCGCCATAAGGATATCTTCATTTATCAGCAATTTTTAACTTTGGATCTATTTCCTGCAGAAGGAAGTAAAACTGGTTGAAGGACCTCCACAGCTGCTTATACAGTTATTTGGCATAACTATTGATAATTATTATGCCATGAAATGTCCCCAATTCGGTCCTAACTCAGGTACTCTATTTTCTTAATTTCAACTTTTAAATATATTCCGAAATTGTATTTAAACTAGAAATAATTAGAATTCATGAAATTACTTATGAAGTTAGAGACGGTTAATGATTTTAAAATGTAAAAAATCATACTATGGTATTATTATTTAAAAAATGTTCAGTATTTCTTTGAAATCAATAGAAGCATTAGTAGTCGAGCTCTGGATGAATGATACTATTGGTGGAAAGAAGCCCCGCCCGCTGCACTGTGATTGGTCCCCTTCATTTCTGATCCGCCATGTTGCAAAGCATATATATACGGCCTAAATGAAGGTGATATCGTCATTTCCCAAGGTAGTTGAATACAGTGAAAATGGGTTTCTGCGTGTTGACTTTATTGCAATTGGTTTCCCTTTTTGATTCAGAAAGAAAATTTGATATAATTTCTCGCCTACCAGAGGAACTGGCACTAATGATATTTAGGTAGGAATAATTTTATTATACCTATTTTTTAGACTTTATATATTCCAGTATTAATATTAATTTACATTGTTACAGAATGTTGGACCAAGATTCCTTAGTGATGTCCAGCCAAGTGTGCCAACAATGGATGGATGTTATTCTGTCCAGCTGTAAATTAAAGACGGATTTAAAATTTGCCCTGAAACAATTCAGGGATTCAAAGGAGAATAAGACTTCGAAATTCCTAAAACAGAAAGTTTCCTTAAAGAGAAAACGGATACGATCAGAGGAATGTGAAGCTCCTCCAAATAAAAAAAGAAACATCAGATTTTAGTGCCTTTGTAAATATTGTTAATAATATTTTGTAAATATAATAATGAAAGCTATGGTACGTATGACAAATGCAATAAATGTACTTTTTTAATATACTTGAGTTTCTATTTACAATTCCTTCATGAAAGCATCTTTATAGAAAAGTACAAATTATTTTATTTTGATCAATCAATAAATCTGTGGAGTTTTATTTCGTTCCGATCACACCCCTACCTGACATTTTCCATCCACTCTGTCTGTTTATTGTTAATAAGAATGTCTTATTCAAAAAAAAGATACTTTTCTCCATTCCTAGAAAAAGCAGTTGTCATGATTGGAAAGGAATTCATAAGATCAGTCTTAATATTATCCATTCCAATGCAGTAAATTTCCTTTATAAAATAATGTAACATGAGATCTCCTGATATCCGATTACTTACAGATTCCTGTAAGTAAGTGGTGTATATACAAGTATTGAAAATATAAATAAGTTCTACATTGTAATAGGTAACCTGAACAAATACTCACGATTGAATATTTTTATAAAATTAAATATTTTAATAAAATCACTTCAAAGGAGTTTATAATCTTATTGCAGTCATTGGGTTCATTCATTGCGTACGTTCTCATTTATTTTTAGTTTTATGTTTAACTTAGAGAACAAATCTGTTTGATGCTTTGCTTCAATTTTGTTAATAAAAGTGAAGAGAATGCCTTTTCCAATAACATTAATAGTAATCGTAACCATATACAGTTTACTAAAGATGTGGAAATTAATAAATAAATCAATTATTTAGACATTAGTTTAATAAGAATAAGTCACAAGATATTTACAAATTGCTACATGAAGCAACGGCGTCACATACATGTCTAAATTTATTATTAATCAACGCATCCTATAAGATACGTAGCGGAAATTTCTTAAAAAAGAGCCTAACATTGAACAATTCAATGATTTGGAATGCATTTAAAAAAAATTATTTTCAACATACTAAAAACCAATGCTTATCCATATAATATTGCTGAAAAATTGTGGGATAAAAATACATATCTTTTAAAAATATCTATACTTGAACGTTCAAAATGCTCAAGTTGTTCAAGAAGATGATGTGCACAGCAGTCAGCCTAAATTAATTGTTGCATTAAGTATGATATTGAAGATTCGTGCTTAGCACAAGAAACCAATATTAAGATACTTAATCACCCAACTATTAATAAGAATAGATAGCAGGTGAAGGTATAGCAGCATAATGATTTATTCCGTGACTTGCTTTGA
The DNA here is from genome assembly GCA_011037195.1 of Triatoma infestans. Taxonomy (NCBI): domain Eukaryota; kingdom Metazoa; phylum Arthropoda; class Insecta; order Hemiptera; family Reduviidae; genus Triatoma; species Triatoma infestans. The sequence goes on from JAAEAF010014233.1 coordinate 6,833, forward strand.
AAGTTGACATACACAATAAGAAACAATTGTTCTAACCAAAGTATTGAATTAAATTAAACAATTACGGTACAAAATGACAAACAAACGATGAAATACTAGAAAACCATAGGAATCAAAGAGAAATTAATTAAAAAATGTACGATAAAATAATGCTAAGGCAAGAAATTGTAAACAAAGTTATTAGATATTGCACTATTTCTCTTGAGGCTATGATCTCCCTCATATCACTCAAGTTTCCTCTAGCTCATGTAACATTACTGCCAAGTTATTCGTTATTAATTTTTCTAAAGACGCAGCGCTACTTTCAATGCAATTATTAATCATTGGGTTTTGTAACCTTCCTTTGTTGGTTCCAATCTGCAGCAACTTGTCGCATTTATAAATCATAAACAAATCGCCATAAGGATATCTTCATTTATCAGCAATTTTTAACTTTGGATCTATTTCCTGCAGAAGGAATTAAAACTGGTTGAAGGACCTCCACAGCTGCTTATACAGTTATTTGGCATAACTATTGATAATTATTATGCCATGAAATGTGCCCAATTCGGTCCTAACTCAGGTACTCTATTTTCTTAATTTCAACTTTTAAATATATTCCGAAATTGTATTTAAACTAGAAACAATTAGAATTCATGAAATTAATTATCAAGTTAGAGACGGTTAATGATTTTAAAATATAAAAAAGTTACTACCAAGAGACTGCACAATGATAATTTATGTAGGAATAATTTTATTATACCTATTTTTTAGACTTTATATATTCCAGTATTAATATTAATTTACATTGTTACAGAATGTTGGACCAAGATTCCTTAGTGATGTCCAGCCAAGTGTGCCAACAATGGATGGATGTTATTCTGTCCAGCTGTAAATTAAAGACGGATTTAAAATTTGCCCTGAAACAATTCAGGGATTCAAAGGAGAATAAGACTTCGAAATTCCTAAAACAGAAAGTTTCCTTAAAGAGTTAACGGATACGATCAGAGGAATGTGAAGCTCCTCCAAATAAAAAAAGAAACATCAGATTTTAGTGCCTTTGTAAATATTGTTAATAATATTTTGTAAATATAATAATGTAAAGCTATGGTACGTATGACAAATGCAATAAGTGTACTTTTTTAATATACTTGAGTTTCTATTTACAATTCCTTCATGAAAGCATCTTTATAGAAAAGTACAAATTATTTTATTTTGATCAATCAATAAATCTGTGGAATTTTATTTCGTTCCGATCACACCCCTACCTGACATTTTCCATCCACTCTGTCTGTTTATTGTTAATAAGAATGTCTTATTCAAAAAAAGATACTTTTCTCCATTCCTAGAAAAAGCAGTTGTCATGATTGGAAAGGAATTCATACGATCAGTCTTAATATTATCCATTCCAATGCAGTAAATTTCCTTTATAAAATAATGTAACATGAGATCTCCTGATATCCGATTTCTTACTGATTCCTGTAAGTAAGTGGTGTATATACAAGTATTGAAAATATAAATAAGTTCTACATTGTAATAGGTAACCTGAACAAATACTAACGATTGAATATTTTTATAAAATTAAATATTTTAATAAAATCACTTCAAAGGAGTTTATAATCTTATTGCAGTCATTGGGTTCATTCATTGCGTACGTTCTCATTTATTTTTAGTTTTATGTTTATTTATTAAATTACAAACTTAGAGAACAAATCTGTTTGATGCTTTGCTTCAATTTTGTTAATAAAAGTGAAGAGAATGCCTTTTCCAATAACATTAATAGTAATCGTAACCATATACAGTTTACTAAAGATGTGGAAATTAATAAATAAATCAATTATTTAGACATTAGTTTAATAAGAATAAGTCACAAGATATTTACAAATTGCTACATGAAGCAACGGCGTCACATACATGTCTAAATTTATTATTAATCAACGCATCCTATAAGATACGTAGCGGAAATTTCATAAAAAAGAGCCTAACATTGAACAATTCAATGATTTGGAATGCATTTAAAAAAAATTATTTTCAACATACTAAAAACCAATGCTTATCCATATAATATTGCTGAAAAATTGTGGGATAAAAATACATATCTTTTAAAAATATCTATACTTGAACGTTCAAAATGCTGAAGTTGTTCAAGACGATGATGTGCACAGCAGTCAGCCTAAATTAATTGTTGCATTTAGTATGATATTGAAGATTCGTGCTTAGCACAAGAAACCTATATTAAGATACTTAATCACCCAACTATTAATAAGAATAGATAGCAGGTGATGGTATAGCAGCATAATGATTTATTCCGTGACTTGCTTTGAAAGTTGACACACACAATAAGAAACAATTGTTCTAACCAAAGTATTGAATTAAATTAAACAATTACGGTACAAAATGACAAACAAACGATGAAATACTAGAAAACCATAGGAATCAAAGAGAAATTAATTAAAAAATGTACGATAAAATAATGCTAAGGCAAGAAATTGTAAACAAAGTTATTAGATATTGCACTGTTTCTCTTGAGGCTATGATCTGCCTCATATCACTCAAGTTTCATCTAGCTCATGTAACATTACTGCCAAGTTATTCGTTATTAATTTTTCTAAAGACGCAGCGCTACTTTCAATGCAATTATTAATCATTGGGTTTTGTAACCTTCCTTTGTTGGTTCCAATCTGCAGCAACTTGTCGCATATATAAATCATAAACAAATCGCCATAAGGATATCTTCATTTATCAGCAATTTTTAACTTTGGATCTATTTCCTGCAGAAGGAAGTAAAACTGGTTGAAGGACCTCCACAGCTGCTTATACAGTTATTTGGCATAACTATTGATAATTATTATGCCATGAAATGTCCCCAATTCGGTCCTAACTCAGGTATTCTATTTTCTTAATTTCAACTTTTAAATATATTCCGAAATTGTATTTAAACTAGAAACAATTAGAATTCATGAAATTACTTATCAAGTTAGAGACGGTTAATGATTTTAAAATATAAAAAATCATACTATGGTATTATTATTTAAAAAATGTTTAGTATTTCTTTGAAATCAATAGAAGCATTAGTAGTCGAGCTCTGGATGAATGATACTATTGGTGGAAAGAAGCCCCGCCCGCTGCACTGTGATTGGTCCACTTCATTTCTGATCCGCCATGTTGCAAAGCATATATATACGGCCTAAATGAAGGTGATATCGTCATTTCCCAAGGTAGTTGAATACAGTGAAAATGGGTTTCTGCGTGTTGACTTTATTGCAATTGGTTTCCCTTTTTGATTCAGAAAGAAAAATTGATATAATTTCTCGCCTACCAGAGGAACTGGCACTAATGATATTTAGGTAGGAATAATTTTATTATACCTATTTTTTAGACTTTATATATTCCAGTATTAATATTAATTTACATTGTTACAGAATGTTGGACCAAGATTCCTTAGTGATGTCCAGCCAAGTGTGCCAACAATGGATGGATGTTATTCTGTCCAGCTGTAAATTAAAGACGGATTTAAAATTTGCCCTGAAACAATTCAGGGATTCAAAGGAGAATAAGACTTCGAAATTCCTAAAACAGAAAGTTTCCTTAAAGAGAAAACGGATACGATCAGAGGAATGTGAAGCTCCTCCAAATAAAAAAAGAAACATCAGATTTTAGTGCCTTTGTAAATATTGTTAATAATATTTTGTAAATATAATAATGTAAAGCTATGGTACGTATGACAAATGCAATAAGTGTACTTTTTTAATATACTTGAGTTTCTATTTACAATTCCTTCATGAAAGCATCTTTATAGAAAAGTACAAATTATTTTATTTTGATCAATCAATAAATCTGTGGAATTTTATTTCGTTCCGATCACACCCCTACCTGACATTTTCCATCC
>JAAEAF010014234.1:0-31009 GCA_011037195.1 Triatoma infestans
GTTTTTCTTCTTTGATCCCTGCCAAAACATTCTTTTACTTTTGTATCATTAACAATGTCCGAACAGTACACCAGGCCCTAGAGAAAGAATAAAAAAAAGAATAGAGCGACTGAGCGATGAGTGATGATGATAGGAGATGTAGATGGGCAATGTTGGCTAGTTAAATAGCTCAGCTTATTCCTAAACGATTGATTAGTGAAAACTGTAAAGGAGGCTTTTGACAGTGTGCTGAGTAAGTGCGGATAGTTAGATTGGCGAGTGTAACCAGTTTCCTGAATAACTCTTGTATAGAGAATTATGATGTAGAGAATCTTCGATAACTGCAACCTCTTGAATACTTGAATTTTGACGGGCTCTTTCCTTCTTGATGGCTTGTATCTGATGCGGTCGGTGATAATACCTAAACGAAATTTCACGTTTGACCTTCCCGTGATTTTTCGTTTTTGTGATATTCTGTTAACACACACGCACAGACTATTCGCTTCAAAACATTTATATTATATATTTTTACAGGAACACCGCAACATGTGAAAACATCGAAAATCTGGCTCGATTGCAGTATTTGCTCTTGCTAGGAGTATGAGAAATTAAAATACGATTATTTAATCAATAGTAATAAGTTTATTTGATGTTTATATGTTGTACAAGTATGTATGTGTGTGTGTGTGTGTGGCCTCAAATAAGATCTATCTAGTATGTAACTAAAGGTAGAATAGACCCAAGATAATCCGAAACTTTTGTACCAGATATAAGTGTATAACAATGATCCCTGGGTGTGGGTTAAAATTTTCAATGTTATTTTGTACAACAAGATAGTGTGAGAGTGTGCAGGCAATCTCTTGTTAAACAATATTGTGTGTGTGTGTGTGTGTGCTCAGCCAGTAACAAACAGCACATAGTGAGTGTTATACCAGCTGTATCACATCACATACACACGTGCATGCAAGGCAATACATGCACAACCCTCTCCCCCACCCACACAAACACACTCACACACCTACATGCCACATGAAATACAATTACCACCCACTCATAAGGCGGTTCTTCTTCTCTTTTATGGGGTCTCTTTTACTTATATTTTTTTACTCGTTTTTTTTTTTTTTTTATTCTAGACTCAGTTTTTTTTCTTTGTATTTTCTCTAAAATGTCATTTCAATTTTTAGTCGTAGACTATGAATCTTACTTGTAAACTATTAGTGTGCACTGATGCAATTAGTGGTAGTATTGCTTGGAAGTGTGAGAAAACTCATGGTAGAATGAAAGGTTTCATTGAGCAAGATAATTTCTAGATGAAGCAATAAATCTATTTATAAAACCGGGGATACACTCCTCATTAAATTATCCCTTTCAAATACGCGCTGTGCTAAATAGTGTTCGATCAAGTTTTCACACCTGATTATTGACAGTAAATTTTATAAATTTATCCACCACTACTGGTCTTTATGGAAATCTTTAAAATAATAATCAAACATATGTTAGAAGGAACATTCTTAGCTCCAGTAATCATAAATATATAGGAATAGGGGAATTATTACCGGCAATTACAGCACAATAAAAAATTAAGTGTTTCTAATTGATAATTGATACTACAGCAAATTACGTTGTCTGCACAAAAAAAAGTCGACTTTAAATTTACTGATAACAATGTGATTCCTAGATTTAGCTGCATGATTATACAATAAATAATATAGCGATCAGGTGGCTGATCTTTACTGTTTCATTCTCTCGTTCTTTTTCAGCGCAAAAAGAAAAAAAATACTCTAAAATTAAAATAAGTAAAGTAAATTAAAGTCTAAAAATCTTTTAATCAATAAAAATGATAATTCAATCAATTTTTAATAAATAAAATAATATTTTATTGTCAGATATTTACATATTTACAATGATAAGTGTACCAGATTTTCATCTTTACCACTTCACCAAATTCTCTACCACATAATATATAATTCACAGTATGGTGCTGGGAAAAATGACAAGGAATTACCCAGCTCTATAGTAGTCTCTTTATTGATGTGGTGGGCATATTATATTTTTAATTCTCTTATGTTTAATGTGACAATTTGTATTGTAACATCCTATGTTCTTGATTATATTATTTTCGCTATAAGCTGTACTAAGAAAGAAATTTGTACATATTTCCTTTAGCAATTCTTTTATAACTTGTATTTTTGTTTCTTCGTGCAAGGGTTTAATTGGGGTATATCTGGGAGCATCAATGGCAAACCTTAAAAACTTATTTTGCACCCTTTGCAATTTCTTCAGGTTGGTCTCACTCACTATACTCCAACATGGAGTAGCATAGGTCAGCACAGGTCTGACAATGATTGGTATAGATAATTAAATAATACCGCTATTGTTATTAAATAAAACAATATCGTTATGCACTATTGTGGATTATGTTAATTGAAGGATGATTTTTTTTATAATTTCCACAATATAAGGGGGAAAGGACCCAAAGGTCAAAGAAAAATAAAGAAAAATAATTCAATTTTGAAATTCTTATCAAAAAAAGATCGGCCATCATTGTACGAACATACATATGTAGGGGACGGTGGGGTCTTTTTTGATTGCTGTGTATTTGCACTCAAAAGTGCGAATTTGATTAATTTGTTGTCTCATTTATTTCTACTAATTATATATTTTTTTTTTTGAGATTTTTCAAAATGAAGTAACATTTAAATAATTCAAATACTATTAAAATGCGCAAATTGTAACAACGTACCCTTCGGTGGGGTTTGTTGTTACATGCTTGGGTAAAATACATGTTTGGGTGTATACTTTAAGGAAATAAAACTGAAATATGTTCAATAAATAAATTATCAGATCTTTATTTTAATAATAATAGCAGCTTGATTATGATCTAAACATGGATTATTACAAACTTAAATGCTTGAACATTCATTCTCTTTCTATTCACTGTCACTACCCATCTCTAAGTCCGAGTTACAATTGTGGCAAATATATCTAGGGTCATTTTTAACACATTTTGAATGGGCCCATCTTTTGCACTGTATGCATTCAACCCAATTTTCTCCACCTTTTGACTGCGACCATGGTTTTAGACATTTCAGCCAGTCCTCAACTTCTTCACCGGGTGATGCAAATTATTTTTTTGATTCTTGTTCGCAGCTTTGAAGACACAGATTTTCTTTTTGTTAGAATTGCCAACTTTTCGTTTTTCTTGTTTTTGGCTTCATTTCTTTTAAGATCTGCCGTGATTTGATTTAAGATATGCAGTGGGGCAAGTTGTTACACTGTAACATGCTCCAACCAAGTGTAACAACTAACCCCACTGACGCTATTTCACTAATTAATCCGTAAACACATAGGTCAAAGAATACTAGCGAAACCATATTGTATTGAAATTATTGTTAAGGCTGCAGAATTAACAGCATAAGTATGGAAGCCTTACCTTTAGTAGTTTTCAGATCACAGCTTTCGGTTTCAATAATAAAATGTAACTTTCATTATGATATTTCGAGGAAAGTCACACAATGCCGCCACTGCAACAGAATCTTAGCGGGAACTGGTTACAACAAACAGCACTCGCATAACTCTTAACTTTAACCATTTAGGAAGTGCTCCTCGCAGCCGATTTTTTAAAAATTACACTGTAACAACATATCTACAAACCCCACCCTCCTCTACATATTTGTTGTATTGTTATATACACTTACGTTTATTTTATCAGCATTATGATAACAAAAAAAAAAAAACTATAAAAAATGCATAACAAAAGCTTTTGTAAAATACATATGATAAATATAACCTAACATAAATAACATCAAATACGAATAATTTGCGATTCGTTAGAAATTATATATTTTATCGTTCATTTAAATATTTTTTTTTTGTCGTGAAACAACATATTGGTCGTTTAGTTATTAAATTTGTTTTTCTATGAATATTTTGTTGTAATTTTTCTATTTCTATCGTTCTTTACATCAGATTTGACGTTCATAATACCAAATTTGTAATAGAAAAATTATAGAAATAAATCCAATATTAAGACGATCAAGTTGTACATTTTCTTTATATATATTTTTACTTTCGGATAAAGAGGAAGTATTGCGATCGGGCCAAATTTTCCTCGAAACTAGATTTATCCGTATATATTTTCGAAAAGAAGAAGAAAAATATGGAGCATTCACAAGACTCCCATTAATGCCAATTAATTGGTATTTTTTTAAAAACTTGTTTAGATAATTTTAAATTAGGGGTCTATAAAGCACACCAAAGTGCTCAAACAAGAATATATGGAAATTATTAGATTTCTGATTAAAATTTAATTCATTCTCTACAAAGATTATGTTAGATAAATATTATTTTAAAGAACAGTTACAATAAAATAAAAAGCAAACAAATAGAAAAATATATTTAGCTATTTTACTCAGTAGAGCATGCTTATAGTACAACTATATATATATATATTGTGATATTGCCCTCGTGCTTCAGATCTTTTGTTCAGAGATTCACCCCCTGTTAATCCATCAGTAAGCCAATATTGCCCGAGGAAAATAGCAGCTAACAATTCTGTTTACATAACTTGGCCTATCCTATTCAGTTGCTATTATTGGTTGACTTGCTATTAAGAAACAATTCCACATCCCATAGAATTTACAGCTGGCAACTTTATTGGTTGCAATTCGGTCATAGTATAGTTTACCAAAAAAATAAATAAATAATTTTGTAAACTATAAAGAAAAACCAAATTTTCCTATTTAATATTGCTTGCTCTTTTGGTAAAGAACTGGTTGTCGACCGATTTCGGGCGTAATACAAACTTATATGAGCAAAATCAGTTTATACACAGTGTGTTATCACACTGTGTTACCAAGATATCCTGATGACGGTCGGTGATCACAAAATGAAATAGGCTAACACGGAAAATATCGTTGATGCTTTCCAGTTCTGCGGAGCCAACCACATCAACTATCGTCATTCAAAAGTCAGACAATTCTTCAAATTGATTGACATGTTATTTTGATTCGTGGGAAATGCAACAGCTTTCGCGATTGTCTCAGATTCTATTAGCTACAAATCCCGGGGCTTCAGTGGTCATTAATATTGGAAATTCTGAATGTATATTAGTTGTTGTAAAGACCCTAGGGCATGAAGGAATCTTCAATCACGATGAACAGCAAACGTCTGATTCCGCTGAAAAGGAAGTTCCTAAAGGTGAAAATTATATCACGTCCCCCACGTTCCTAGATAATTTACTGATAGACGAATAAAATAAACGGCAAAAATTAACGACGACTTTCTAAAGTAAAAAATAAAAAAAAAATAACTCTTTTTTTTCGGTTTTAGCAAAGGTGAAGGGGACATGACGCTGGAAAACATTCGAGCTCGAAATGGTTAGTAAAAACGAAAAGAACTAGGCTGAAATAGGAAAAATCTTAACTTCTTCACATTTCAAAGAAACAGTGGAATGATACAAAAATCTTTACCTCTAAAACTCAACTTTACACCATTTTGTTAATGAGTATAGCTACAGTCCATTCTATGGCCTCAGGTAGAAGTCTTGACTCAAACGACCGCAGATCAGTATATACAGCTTCGCAGTAATTATTTATTTTTACCAGAGATTCATTAAGCAGTTGAGCCTTCAAGTTTTCGTAAATATTATAATAATAATAATAACGTAACCGAGGCGGGAATTAGCTCAGTGATAGGAACTTGATAGGAAAGCGGTAGGTTCGAGTACAGACAACGCTGCCTTTAGCTTTTCTCCCTCTAGGAGCCACTACAATTCCAGTGGTGAGTGGTATTGTATGTAACGAGAAAACTTTGCTCGAAGACCGGCTAGCAATGAAAATTAATGTCCACAAATGTTGATAAGGCTTTAAAGTTACAACGGTATTAATCTTTTTTTTTCTGGGATTTTATCCGCCTAGCATACTTTATATTGTAGGATCGTGATTGGTGGGCAGGGCAGCAGCATCATCTGGGTAGGTAAGAGGATTAGAATGAGAATGTATTTGGATGTCTGCAGTGTGTATTTAGTTAGGATAGGATCTAGAATACTGTCTTGAGGCATTGCGGTTTCGGTATGTTTGAAAGGAGAGTAGCATGATCCGATTTTTATTCGGAAATAACTATTGGGTAAGGAGGATTTTAGGATGAGTTAATAGGTGGCTGGAAGTTTGTTCTTAGTTTCCAGAGTAGCCTGCTTCTATGAAAGCTCCCACACAGCATTTCTTCTTCTCAAAGAAGTATGCAAGGCTGATTAATAACGGATTAACGACCCACTGACTTGAGCAATGAAAAGTATATATGGTTGGAGAAGTAAAAAGTGCGTCGACAATGATATAGAAGATTTTGGATTGTCGGAATAGAATTTTTTGGATATTTTGAGCGTCTGGATGAATATCACAGTCCTATGCTATAGCCCAGATGGGCAAACCAAACTAAATTCTGTATTTTCTATCTTTTATTCTATCTGATAAACTATATTCTATTTTTTCGAAAACAGACAACTAAAAAAAAAGCAAATAATGATAATGGTAACCTCAAAAAGCAAAGCATGTTATTTTAAAAAAAATACAAAAAAAAGAATTAATGTAAGTAGAAAAGGTTGCTTCCAACTGGAATGTGTTGAAGAAAGTGTAAGAGTATTATTAAGTAAACATTTATAGAGTTGAATAGAAAATTGTCCGCTTCTAAAGTTTGTTATTTGGTTAGAGACCATGAAGGTGTTAAAACTTGAAATGCCTTCAGTAGGTGTTGGATCAGCTGGGTTGCCTCTATGCGGCGGTTGTTATTCTTTAGGTGAAGTTTTGTGAATGAATGAATTGTCGGGGAACATATAATGTCGGGGGGCACTAGATGTGGAGGTAACAGGAATATAAACCTGGTACTGGTGAAGAAGAACCAAGACAAATATTATGCTAGGGACGCTGATGAATGGGAGACCTTAGACAGACAAGATGACAACCTTTGGATATGTTCGCCAAGCCAGCTTTTTACATAAACATAGATACCTGGCAGCATCTTTATATATAACCTGTAAGAATTCTGAAAAAATATATACACGTATATATATTGTAACGTTTGTTTTTACTTACCGTCTTTTCATGTTATCGATTTTCCTCAAAAATTCAATTAATAATTGGAAGTAATTGAAGTTAAAATATAGAAATAGTGACACATGCAATCTATAACAAATGAATTTATTGATTTACTACATATATTTATTAATAAAAGAAATAATTATTTTACATAAACAAAAAAGAAGGTAAAATGATAAAGTATCTAAATATTCGTACCCTTTCAATTTACTGTAGTAAATATGTGAACTAGCAACATTTAAAATCAAATGTATGTTGACTAGTCAGGAGCTCCTGTTAGACTGATTCACACTTTTAAAGTAAAACTTACACTGAAAATATAAAGGAAGTCCTACTGTCTCTAGACTATTCTTATACTCCAATATATTGATGTATTTTATTTTCGGGCCTTAAAAATACAGTAACATACACGTAACATACGAGTAATATACAGATTTTCAGGCTTCAATATACATTGAGTTCCTTACATACGAAAAATCCGATATGAAATACTCATCTCTTACGGCAGTCCTCAAGATCCAATTGAGAATATTTTATAGAAATCTGGAATAACATAGTTGTTCAAGAGATATGTGTATATAATGGAGTTGTTGAGGAGAGAAATTGAGTTGGATTGAATAAACGAGATATGAAGGCACTGTTATAATGTAGCTATAAGTTTACACAAACTGCACTGGACTTTATAATGACTTTGATAGAATAAAAGGTGGGAGTAGAGATATGACTCGATGCGAGGTATGGTTGAATTTGATAGAGAGAATATATATCAATCTATTAGAGAATTGAATCTGATAGATTCTCACTGGCTTATATACAGGTTCTCCCACTCTAGCCTGCTTAAGTCAGAGAGTACCAGAAAGAGTCTGTTTTCTATCGGTCGGGCTTGTGTCCTCTCTCTTGCCGTTACATGTAGTAAAAGTCCGTGAGATCTAGACCTAAATAAATATTTTCTCAAACTTTCTCAAAAAATATATTTATCAAAAGTGAAAAATTATTTTTACTTTCTCTTATTTTATTTTATATATAGAAACCTAATTTCGAATAATATGATACCGAAATGACTTAATGTGCTTAAAGTTTCAACTAATTTTACAATTATCTTATTCATATTATATACTATTTTCTAATAAGATTGCATTATAAGTATATTTTTGATAAAAACAAAAATTGTAAAATCCTGCCTGCAAACAACGTTAGTTGGCATTTTCATTTATGCATAGATATAAAAATATCTGTTGTGAAAACATACACACACAACTTTCTCTAACTGCTGTTTGCAAAATTGTAACTGACAAATTTTATAGTGAGTATACCAAATTTATGTATATACATCATAGTTTATATAAGGAATTAGAATTTGACCTGGGAAGTAAACATTATATAGCAGATAGTAGATAATAGATAGATAGATAGATAAAATTCCGTATTTATGCCAAATTACATGTTACAGGTGAGATTACAAGTGATATTATTATTATTTTTAAAGTATAAAAGTTACTAAAAATATGAATAAAACATAAGTAAATAGAACACCAATCCATTCTACTCATTATAAATATATATACGCATACTATTCATTGATTATAAAGGACCTGATCTTTAACATCTCAGGACCTGATCTCCATACTGTACTCAACCAATCTGTACAATTTTCCCAATTGGTATTTAGATTTTATCAGCACTTTGTGAGAGAAAAGGCTGCTAATGATACTTTCTAACCGCGTTGTTCACTGGACATTTCAGTATAATGTGTTCCATGCTCAAGTTACAAAGGGTGCAGAGTTCATTACTATTATTTAAATGTGATCCACAATGTTTACTGCAGAGTTTGATTACCTTATCAGACGAAATTCTTAATTGACTAACCAGCCTTATTTTATCTATGTAATTATCATAATATAAATATTGCTCCATGACACCTAACTGACTAATATTTCTATAAATAATCGAATAACTTGAATTAATAGCTCTTTGTATATTGAGAGATATCAAATGATTTCTCCATTTCTCTAATAAATCTGGTAATTTCTTTGTAATATGTCCAGCATCGTTATAATAGACAATATCATTCTCACCAATAACACTGAGCCAAACTCGCAACTGTGAGAACCAATTCCATTCTATATTTCTATTCACATTGCTGTCAAGAACCTTCAACCTATTAAAATACAATTTTGGAATTCTTTCCTCATTCATATTAACTAGTCTGATCTGATCCAATAGGACAAACATTTTTTTAAACACTACAACACTCAATGGAGCCCGCCCAGTTTCCAAATCAGGGATGTTACTTGGCCAACAAAATAGCTGCTTAAAGTATCTAACTTGAGCTCTTTCTATTGTATTAAGATATTTTGAAGCCCAGATTTCCGATCCATAAAGCAGTGAAGCCGAAACAATAGAATCAAAAAGTTTGATTTTCGGCTCCCAAGACTGGCATTTGCTTTTAACCAAAATGCTAAATATTTTTCCTACTTATAGCAGACAGTAAATACTTGATTGTTAATAAGCAATATCTTTAAAGTGAGGGGACAGGTATTAGATTTAAATTTTATAGTTAGTCGATCGGAGGATCAGTATTTATGCTCGATGTGTAATATGGCAGAAACCGAAGAAGTGTTTCATTATGTTGCGCGATCTGTCGAATTTTGGCCGAATTCAGAGTGAAGAGTTTTGGTAAAAGGCGATTAGAAAAATCAGAGTTTATAGATTATTTTAATGGGCAGGATTGGATCAAATTAAATCAGCTTTGTAGATCGGCTGGTGTATTTAGAAGGTCACTAATAGACATATTATAATTATTAACTTACATAGAAGTGCAGTTCAGTTATTAGTACAATATATTATACTTGGAAGCAGATTGATTTATTTATATAGAACAACTTTGCAGACGGGACTCCGGTCCATGCAAATATGTTTTCTGTTTTACATATTATTATTGTGTGCATATATAATTTTTATCTATTAAATAACTACCTTATTATTATTATTATTATACCAAATTTAAAGAAAATTCATCGGTGTTTTTATGGAGAAAATCGCAAAAATTAAAAAAAAAAAAAAAACTGTTTAGTAAAAACGCACTTCCGGTTTACTGGAACTTTTCTTGGAACTCGGAATATTGGCAATAAATTTCTTTGTAATTAATTTTATTAAGTTGGTAGAAATGTATATACAATTATAATAGCTCTTTAGAGGAATACGTAACCCCCACCAATCCTCCAAAGATCCCCTTAAATGTCTTTAGTAGAAGAAATGTTTCAAATAAAAATTTTAGCTCTTTTCAGATTCAGGGGGACCTCGAAACGTGTATTTCCGGTGAAAATTCAATATCGAAATTTGACCCGATTACAAATAATTCTTATTAGAAGTATGATAAAACTGATAGTACTCTCTCCAGCTATCGTAAATTTTGACTCTGCTCATGAAAAATAAGATAGGCACATAACTTGGTATTAAAGTCGTATTTTTCTAAATGTAGCACAACTCTCTAATTATTAGAACATTCAATATTTTCTCAAGCCCTCAGTACCTACAATAAAAAAAATAGATTATAAAAATAAAAAAAAATTCTTTTTTTTTGTTCCACAAAACAAGAGCATAAAATGTCATAAAGAGAAGCAAGGGTACACACAACTCTTCATAAACGGAATACCATGGTTATTTGATTGACTGGTGTAGTACTAAGGCATGACTAGGATGACAAGGCGGTTAATTTCCTTACTATTATTGAGTAGGAAGGGAATGTGGGAAGAGTTGGTGTCTTGCTGTAGGAAATTGAACAATAGTTGAAATAGTATTGACAAGTGGAGAGCAGGTACACATATACAGAGGATCGCCAGGAACCTGTACAAGCCTAGTGGACCGTATGACATCTGTCCACACTGTATTTTATACTTCTATTCGTATTATTACCTTCATTATACTAGAAGATGTACAAAAAAAATAGAAAAGTAGGGGGAATTACATGTTTTACAAACTAGAGTTAGGGTGCGCATTACTTAATTACTTACTTAATTCAGCTTCATTCTAATAAGAGTGATTGATAAGCCTTCATTCGCAGTCAGGCCACTAAAGAGGAAAGAGCTCCGGCAGAGAAGCTCCATGAAAATATTGAGTCTCTATCGTCCATAGATTTGTACCAACTATTTCATTTATTTGCTCGTATTGCTAGTGGTGAGGAAATTTGGCGATCTGGATAATTTTTCGAATAAGTTTTCTTTAAAAAAAATTTCGCTTCTACACCTTCCTTCTTCGTCCGCTGAATATCAAACATAAAATTTTTTATTTTTTGCAAATAGTTTCTATGAACGGGTTAGTGTATGTTTATTAATAAAGTATCACTAAAATAAAAGTTCAAAGTTACTATTTTCGACTTCAATGACTTTTTTTTTTTACCATTTTTTTTAATTTAAGGCACGTCAACATCTTGGTTGATTGACACGTGTTCTCACCGGACAGGCTCCCAGGCTCCTAGGCCCAGGCATGTAGAGGCTACTAGGAAGAAAAAATATAAGGTCAGCACAGCTGGACTCGAATCTGGGATCTCCGAGTGGGAGTCAAATATGCTAACCACATAGCTACTCCATTCCCTTTTTTTTTTTTCTTTTAAACTTTACTAAGTACACATTTTTGCTTGCCACTTTTATTTCAAGCATTTTGTCTGGAAAAAGTGACTATGTTACTTAAGCGACAGCTGTGAAGTTAAGTTACACAAAAAGAATGGGTTGCACTTACCAAAATAAAAAAAAAAATACTATGTGTTACTTTTTTAAAAACATTAAATCATAAATATCAATACAAGTTTAAGAGAATTTTTTTTGTTTTGTTTATTTAGAAATTTACAATCTGTATTACATATATACAATAAGCAAATAGGAAGTTGAATAATGAAACTGTAGGCTGTGAGAAGGTAGGAGGAGAGAAACTACCCAGCGGTAGCACTCTCTACGGGATACCAGTAGTACTGATCAATCCCGAAGGAAATCTCGGAGCCACTGGCGATTCAAACGGCGAGGCAGATTGTCAGGGATGGTAGTGGAGGCTAGAGATTGTACAAAAGGATTAGAGCAAAAGGAGAGAGTAGTATGCAGTTTATGATATTTTGTCTTGGCAAGTTGTTGTACGAAAGGAACGTTGAGGTCATTATGGAGCGTAAGGTTTGAGACGTAGAAAGGAGCATCAACTATCTGTCGAAGTAGCTTAGATTGGAATGTCTGAATGGTATGTAAGTTTGTAGGTTTAGCTGAACCCCACAATTCAAGTCCGTAAGTCCAAATTGGTTTGATTATAGAAATATATATCAGTCTTTTGAGTTCTGTAGGTAATTTGGATCGTCTTCCGATAAGTCTGTAAAGAAGTTTGGCCCTTTTAGTCAGTGCTTGTCTTTTAAGTCTTGTGTGCGGGTTCCACGTGAGTCTTTTGTCAATGAAGAGCCCAAGGTAGCGCACCAGATCTGTTACAGGGAGAGGATTGTGATTGAAGAAGACTGGAGGACAGGAACCCCGCCGGGGAGTAAATGTGGCAAAGTTGGCATTTTTGTAGGTTCATTTTAATTCGTCACTTTTTTTTGCCCATGATTCTAAATGTGTCTGTAAATTGTGTGAAGCTGATGTGATGTCTGCACTTGTTGCGAGTTGATGGCTATGTCGTCTGCATATGTACAAAGTAGTGTGGATGGATTTGTAGGTATGTTTGATGTGTACAATGTGTAAAGGACGGGACCAAGTTTAATAGAATTTAATACATTTTTTTTACTTTCTCTAAAATGCTGTTAGAGGAACATTGTCAGATTTTATGAAATTGAGTTTTCACCGGAAATACACGTTTTGAGGTCTCCAAAAACCTCCCTGACTCACAAAAAGAGGTTTTTAGAAAATGGTATTTCTCTCTCTCTCTCTCTGTATGTGCGCGCTTGCGCGTGTGTGTGTATGCTATTTCTGATATAATAATATTTCTGGTTTTTAGAATTAATGTGACTTACAAAGAAAAAAGTTCAACATTTTCATTCCATTGTTGGAAAAGAAAGCAGAAAAGAGAATTAGGGAGAAATGCAAGATCTGCCATTTTTTACTTTGGCTGTTTATAGTAATGAAGCAAAATAAAAATAATGTTAAGCACCCACAAAAAATTTCTCCAAGAAATTCATAATATTTGATAGTTAAAAAACTTTTCATAGCCGTGGAGTTTTTAGCTATACAATGCAATTAATTTTGTGTAGCTGGCGCAGTCAACAAAGTATTGAAGAAAGTACAACAATAAAGATGGAAATCTACACACATGAGCCAATTCAATCAAAATCTAGCTTCTTACAAGAACATTCGAACTAATAGGAATCAAACTAATTATTAATGCAATTAAACAAATAAATTGTAATAAGAATAAGTGTTATATATTTAAGAGTTCGAAAAACTAGCGATTATGTAACTATGTAAATTGGAGTGAGAAAAAGCTTTGTGAGTGTTTCACACTAGATTATTTTGTTTTATTAGATATTTAATTGCCTTCGGTTCACATGAATGAGAGAATTTAAACGTAATAAAATGACTTTTTTGGCCAAAAAAGTTTTAAACAAAAGTGATAGGTCTCATTTATAGTTAATAGTTTAATGAAACCCATTATTATTAAGAGAAAGTGTTATTATGGAGAAAATGGCAGAAAACTGAAAAAAAAAAAGAAGTAAAAAATCGAGAATTCAATATTCAATAATTTCCGGTAATTCAATATTTTCCGGAGAATCAATATTCTTCAAAAATCATAATTTTTGCAATACATTTCATCGTAATTAATATTATGTAGATGAGGGAAGGGAATAGCTATATTGGTAGCGTACTCTCATGCGGAAGACCCGGGTTTGAGTCCAGGTGTGCTACCCTTAGATTTTTGTCTTGCTAGAAGCCTCTACAGCTCACTGGACAGTGTTGTCTGTAACAGGAGAACACTGTCTGGAGGCCGGCACTGTACTGAGAAGGCTCCGGGGATGTTGACGCGCCTTAAATTAAAAAAAAAAAAATCTGGTGTGAAACACTCACACAACTTTCTCATATTCCTGTTCTCAAAATTATAATTGAGAAATTTTATAGTTTGTGTACCAAATTTAACGAAATTTGTCGAAAACTTAAAAAAAACTTCAGTAAAAGCGCACTTCCGGTTTACTAAATTTCTTAAAACACGGAATTTTGGCCATCTATTTATTTCTAATTAATTTTGTTTGGATGATAGAATTGTATAATCAACTATGATAGCAATATAAAGAAAAACATAACCCCATCCCTCCCCTAAAAGTGCCCTTAAAAGAATTTTCCCAAAGAAATGTTATAATAAAAGATATAGATCTTTGCATGTTTAATTTATATAAGAAGTTTCAAAAAAATCGTCGAAGCCATTTTTGAGAAACTTGCGAAAAAGAGAATAAATCATTTAATAAAGTGGTAAAGTAAACGCACTTCCGGTTATCCAATTTTTTTTCAAGCTCGGAATTTCAACAACATATTTAATTCGAGCTTGAACATTATTAGATGACAGAATTGTCTAAATAAACTGAAATAGGCACTTTACAATAGTAAACCTCGCTCCACCCCTCCCCCAAAAGTGCCCTTCATTGCCTAATATTTCCGGAGAAGTGTTTTGAAATAAAGTTGTAGCTCGGTTGAATATGTGGTGGATGATTTCACGTTTAAAGAAAAATCGTCGGAGCCATTTTTTGAGAAAATCGCAAAAAAGTAAAAAATCCAACTAGTAAAGTGGTACTTCCGGTTGAGGATTTTGACAGATAACGTAGTGTCAGATCCCATGGTGATACCTAAACGGAATATCAAGTTTCAACTTTCTACGGTTTTTCGTTTTTGAGCTATGCTGTTCACATATACACACACACACACACACCCACAACACACACACATACACACACACGGACACACACAGAGACCATTTGTTAAAAACCACTTTTTTGACTCAGGGGCCTGCAGAACCGTGATTCTTTCCGGTGAAAACTGTCGATATCGAAAATTTGACACGATTACAATACTTCCTTTTACTTGGAGTAAGAGAAAGTAAAAATGTAGATGATAAACTGGAATAAACTGAAGAGAAAAACATAAGCACAACTCAACCGCTCTTAAGTGCATTTTCCCGGGAAAAAGGTTGCAAATACAAGTTCATTATAAATTTAGTTAATATTACAAAGATTAAAGAAAATGTCGTTGGAGTCATTTTAGAGAAAGTCGAAAAAAAACAGAAAAATCCATTCAAGTAAAGTGTTACTTCCGATTTGTTAAAAACCTTTATTTCGAACTCAGAGGACCTTAAAACATATTATATTTCCAGTGAATACTCGATACCGAAAATTTGACACGATTACAATACTTCCTCTTATAAACAGGAAAAGAAAAGTTAAAGTGTTTATCTTATTGAGAATTTTTACAAATTATTTAGATATACATAATATTAAATATTAATATAAAAGTATTTGTTTGTTGACCGTTGATGAATTATGTTATGAAGAAATTTGGTGAGGATCGGTCAAGTAAGAAACATTCAATTATGCTAACGTTTCGACAGAGTTTCTTTTCTTTATGAAAGGCTTTAATATACATATAGATAGTCGTGAAGATGTGAGAAAGAATTTTTAAAAATATAAATTTGTTACATCGCTGAGAAATATAAAAAAAATTGTTTATAGTTAATATAAATATGTAGCATAATTTTTTTCTGTAGATGATTTAAGACAAGAAACTAGTAAATTTTAATTTTCTTTTTTTTTTATGTTTCACTGCGAAGTAACAAATGTGTATGTTTGAAAATTCTTTTTCATATTTTCACAACTATCTATATATTAAATACTTGATAAAGACCGGAAACTCTGCCGAAATGCACAATTGACCGATCCTCATCAAATTTTTTCAACATTAAATATTAATTTGGATAATGGAGAATTGTACATTTTATTTTTGGTTCTTAGGACATAGAAGTTCACCAAATATAGACTAAAATCATCAGAGACATTTTCCGTGGAAGCCTGCTTCATTTTGTGGTCATCGACCGGTTTCGGGTGTTCGCCCATCTTCAGGGTGCTTTCCAGCTCTGCGGAACGAACCACCACAACAACTATAGACTAAGATCGTAGACACTGCATCTCTATCAATCCCACCAAAACTAAAGTGGCAGTTTAATGGATAAGTCCATCTTCACATACCCCCCAGAACCGGGTAAAATCAATGTTCAGATTAAACAGTTTCAATAAAAATAATAGGTTTATATTATTTTGCAGATTCCATGTTTAATGAAAAAACTCTGAAGCTGTTTTTTTTTTTTCAAAAAAACTTTGAAAAACTAAGAAACCGGTTCAGTAACACTTGAAATTCTATGCATTTAGTGGACTCATTATATTGAAAATACAACTTCAAAGAAATAAGAGTTCCCCAGAACCTTCAAATATCTCTTTTTCTGTAAAAAAGAAAAAAAAGAAAGAAAAGTTTCATATGAAAATGATAGGACTATCTTTGTGGAAACTTTAAAGGAAAAACACGTTGGAGAAGTTCCCGAGAAAGTCGCGTAACATTGGGGAAAAAAATATTACTAAAGGCCATTCTTCCGGTTGACGGTTTTCAACCAAAATCATCCTATCTTGGAATGAGTATCATGTTTTAGCTTCCTGGGATTTTTCAATTTTTGTGATAATTTGTTCGCAAACCCAAAAAGTACACACACTCAACACACACACATATATAATATAGACCTGAAAACAATATTAATTGATGAAAATCAATTTCGAAAACTTGTTAGAATCGCCGTATTTCCTCTCTAAGAGCAGTAAAAGAAAATAAAAGAAATGTAAAAATAAAATTGAATGAACCTGTTAATCTTAGGGTAAAGTTGTTTGTTTGATAATCTGGTCAAGAATTTTTTGTAAGCCATGAACGACCAAACAAGGTGCATGCAATTGGTTACTTAAATCAGCTGTGTAACTTGTAAAATTGTTGTCTGTAAAATTCTGGTTTTTATTTATTTTTTATTTTTTTTATTTTTACAATAAAAAAGAAAATGATGGTTAGTGTAAAAGAAGAAGAAGAAGAAGATTAGATAGACAATAAAGCTGACATGAAGTAGCGAGAACAGCTTGTACTAAGTTGCTTTTGGCTTGCTACCTGCTGTATGACCCAACATAGTTACATACAATTTGGGTGGTCTTCAAACTTTAACAAAAATAATATAACCACATTTTCTACACAATAACAATAATAATAATCTAATTCAAAACGTTTACATATTATAGATAGGTAATGTTTCAAATTAAATTCAACAAATTCAAATGTGCAAGTTATTTTCGATCTAATATAATGTAAATTCCATAATAAAGTATTCTGTAAAAATGCCACATGTTTTTCTATTAAAAATTTAATTTTAACTGACATTGTATCTTCAAGATTGGATTTTTATAATAATTGTTTAATTGTTCTTAAAGTAGAACCGTCAATTCTGGAATTGACCCGCCCTTCGTATCTACTCTCCAACTGCATTTGAAATATATTCAAAAAGTGTTGCTTCTTCCTAATAATAGAATCCCAAAAATTTTGGCAAGGGAAATAATCAGTAAAAAACTATTTTGGTATAAGGAATTCCAGGCAATTTGTGAAAAGTATAGCTGAGAAAACAGCTACTATTTCATTAATGATACTAAACAATGTTTCGAAGGTTTACTGGGGAATATTAGAAATGATTTTAAGAACAATTTAATTTTAAAAGCTCAAAACTCCCAGTATCACCTTTTGTTTAGTGAGTTAAATTTAAGTTTAGGTAAAAATCATTATATTTCTGACGATGCTAATTTCAATTTTATGAAAACAATATTAAAGTTAAGAGGTCAATTATTAAATTTAAATTACAATATAACACGGAGAGAGGAGATTCAGTTATGTACAATGTGTAATCATAAGGCCATAGAAAATACATTCCACTATTTAGCAGTATGCCCGGTGTTGGGTGAGTTCAGGGTAAGGTGGTTCGGTAAGAAATATTTGTCTAAAGAAGAATGTATCAGCTATTTGAATGGTCAGAACTGGGCAGCTTTATACAATTACCACGTTAATGCTTGGAAATACAGGAGTTTTTTAATTGAAAATTATAATACTTAATTACCATTAAAATAACTAAAAATGTAATATAATTTTATTTGTTTTATATATTTCAAAGAATCTAGAAATATTTCTGCTTATTTTCTATTTAGTTTTGGTTTTATTTTTCTGTTTATATCAAGAGTTATTATTATTTTGTTATAAATATATACATATATGTATGAAAATTAAAGAACTATTCGGACGCAACTCAGCAGATGGACTATTGTCCATGCTTTGTATGAATCCGTTTATTTGTAAATAGTAGCTTTTGTAATTGATCAATAATAAATACATTATTATTATTATTATTATTAAGTAGAACCGTCAATTTCAAAGCAACGGCCGCAACTTTTACATACACATTTTCACTTTACACTTTTAATACACTTTTTCAAATACACAAGTGTTAAATATACGTATATATATAAGTATTGCGATCGTGCCAGATGTTTGAAATTGAATTTTCACCGGAAATACACTTATAAGAGGGGCCGGGTGTTGGTGTAGTGGTTATGAGCATGGATTTGTAAGTGGAAGGTCCACAGTTCGAGGACCGCGTGTAACTGCTAAATTTTATATTCATTTAACAAATGTTTATGGTAAAGTAGGTGCTTCCGCCTCCGTCCACGACACCTAATTAGTAGTTGGATGTTAAGTCCGCCTGAAAAAATAGGCATTACTTTACTTTTACTACACGCTTTGAGGTCCCCTGTGTCCAAAAAAAAAAAGTGGTTTTTAAAATATGGTCTGTATGTCTGTGTGTATTTGAGTGAAAAGAGTATCTCAAAAATGAAAAGTTGCAGAAAGCTATATTGATATTCCGTTTAGGTATAACCACCGCATTAGACATGAAGATTTCGGGCAAAATCCAATCAACCGGAAATGCCACTTTACTGAATGTTTTTTTTCTCCAGTTTTTTTGTAATTTTCTCGAAAACGGTTTTCTCCAATGATTTTCTTTAAACTTGGTATATGAACTAGACATATAAAGAGCTATCAACTTTTATTTGAAACATTTCTCCGGAGAAATTCATTTAACGGGGCACTTTTATGTGAACAGCATAGCTCAAAAACGAAAAACCGTAGAAAGTTGAAATTTGATATTCCGTTTAGGTATCACCATGGGATCTGACACTACGTTATCTGTCAAAATTCCTCAACCGGAAGTACCACTTTACTAGTTGGATTTATTACTTTTTTGCAATTTTCTCAAAAATGGCTCCGACGATTTTCTTTAAACTTGAAATATCAACCACATATTCAAAGAGCTACAACTTTTATTTGAAACATTTCTCCGGGAAAATGCAATGAAGGGCACTTTTGGGGGAGGGGTGGAGTTAGGTTTCCATGTAAAGTGCTATTTCAGTTTATTAGACAGTTCTGTCATCTAAATAATGTTAATTAGAATTAAATATGTTGTTGAAATTCCGAGTTTGAAAAAATTGGATAACCGGAAGTGCGTTTACTTTACCACTTTATTAAATGATTTATTCTCTTTTTCGCAATTTTCTCAAAAATAGCTTCGACGATTTTTTTGAAACTTCATATATAAATTAAACATGCAAAGATCTACATCTTTTATTTAAAACATTTCTTTGGGAAAAATTGTTTAAGGGCACTTTTAGGGGAGGGGTGGGGTTATGTTTTTCTCTAAAGTGCTATCATAGTCGATTATACAATTCTATCATCCAAACATAATTAATTAGAAATAAATAGATGGCTGAAATTCAGTCTCAAGAAAATTAGTAAACCGGAAGGGCGCTTTTACTGAACAGTTTTTTCAGTTTTCGACGAATTTCATTCAAATTTGGTCCACAAACTATGAAATTTGTAAGAGAAAGTTGTGTGAGTGTTTCACACCAGATTTTTTTTTTTTTTTTATGTTTTTCTGGACAGTTCATTTTTGAAGATTCCGGAGGAATGGAGCTTTGAGGTTGCCTCTAAGGATTGTAACTGTAATATACAGGCGGTAATGAAATTGTTTTTAAAAAAATACTAAATTTGAAGTAAATTGATTCAAATCTCTCTGGAAATGCGAGTTTACAAATTAGGTTTTCGTCAGTTTTTTTGTTTTTGTTTTTGATGAATTTTGTTTAAAACAAATCACCAGATTTTTGTTAAAAGTTTGTTAAAAGAAACCTATCACTTTTATTTGAGATATTTTTTTCGGAAAAATTGAGCATTCCTCTTTAAAGTCTCGCCATACAGTGTTCAGTTCCAGCATCAGCTATAAGATAGTAAAAGATTGCAATATTCAAGAAAATTGGAATTTCAAATAGGGCGGGCGAATTGCCAGTAAAATTAAGTTGTCTGAATGGTCCGGAAATTTGTCAGAAGATTTTTTTTTATCTATACAGTTTTCAATTTTTATTTTAAAAATTATCTTCTTTTTATAATTTTATTTAATTTCATACATTGATTTATTTAAATAAAGTTAAACAAATATATTTTTAATGCTAAAAAAGGTTTTAACACTTAACACTACTATCAAGTAAAACTTAAATGTTATTTGGTTATTTCCACTAACCAAATAATTAACAGACAAACATATTTATTCTCTCACTAAGAATAAGCTAACGTTAATCCAAGATTTAAACTTTACAAGTGACACTCTAGAGTTTAACAGACAAATGTAACATTTCTTTTTCACACAAAGTACTTAATGGAACAAGCTTTAACTGTTTGTTAGTTAATACCACATCACTTTACATCAGACATTCCACAGTACTCACAAATATTAACCAACTAGTTTCTAGAGATATCTATTCCTGGATCATCAGTAATTTACTATAGTTAGCCGGCAGAAGTGCCCTAATGTTAATCTGAAATGAATAATCAGAAATTGAAATACCTGTTTTTATTAAATATCCTCAATTAATTAGATTATATCGCATGAAGGGGATTATATTAAATTTAAAAAAAAAAAAATTCTGGTGTGAAACACTCACACAACTTTCTCATAATCCTTTTAATAAAATTGTATATAAAATGACAAATTTTACGTACTTGTCCTAACATAAAAAAAAAAAATAGAGGTTGTGGCGGTTAAGTAACAGCCTAGATCTTGACAGGTAGAGAGAAGTGATAGTTATATTGTGGCCCAGTAGAGCGCTCTATAAACATTGAACCAACTACTTATATAAAATTT
Source organism: Triatoma infestans (assembly GCA_011037195.1). NCBI lineage: Eukaryota > Metazoa > Arthropoda > Insecta > Hemiptera > Reduviidae > Triatoma > Triatoma infestans. The sequence continues at coordinate 21,333 of JAAEAF010014234.1, forward strand.
GAAATTAACACCACAAATTCCGCAAAACTATCCAAAAAAAAATTTTTTGTTTTAATGTTACAAATAAAGTAATACATTTTTATCTGAGAAACTAACGATAAGAGAACGCTAATGAAAATCGTGAATGACATTTTCGAGGAAATTCCAAAAAAATTTAAAAAGCTATTTACCAAATCCTTTACATTTAAATCCTTTACCAAACGTGTACCTCATCTTAGCCATTCCCGTTTCCATGATGAGAACAAGTTAAAATTATCTAAGATATTTAAAAATAATGGCTATCCTCTCCATATAGTGCAAAAAATATTATATCAACGATCCACAGATAATATATGATCAACCTGACGTCCTCTACGCCATCACAGCAACTTCCAATATCCTATATCTCTATCCCATACATATGGAAATAGAGATATAGGATATTTTGGAAAGACACCTTTCAGAAAAAATTGCTAAAATCTTCAAGAAATATAACCTTTCCATTGCTCACAAAAACTCCAACCCTCTAAAAAAAAAACTCTTTTCTAAACTAAAAAAGACCCCACACCCACAACTTTATTATCAGATATAATTTATAAAATAAACTGTTTAGAATGCCCAGCTACATACATAGGACAAACATCTCAATATTTAAAAAATAGACTGTACCAAGTACGACTGCAAAACAAAAAAGACCGACTGATAAAACACTAACAAAACATTGCATACAATACAAACATGAATTTGACATGGAAAACACTAAAATTCTCTCCATCAACAATAATAATAAAAAAAGAAATATATTGGAAATGATTCATATTAAAAAAGATAAATCATCTATCAATTTTAGAACAGACACCAAAAACCTACCCTTCAGTTATAACCATCTCCTGGAATTCCCAAAACAACATACACAGACTAAGACACGGTTTTTCCATCCGCTCTCCTAGCCCTTTATAAACTTTGACCCATCCAATATCCGTAACACTTGGTGATGGTATGTCACAGGTTAAACTAGAGTTTGTAAGTAATCTAACTGAAAATTTTTGTAAGTATATTTCCTAAGTTATTTCCATACTTGTGATTAAGTGATTTAGTATAATATTGATCTATTCTACAACAATAGTTTAAAATAAATTTAAATGTGCTATATATATGTATATCGTACTTTTTATTTATATATTTTATTTTTAAAAAAATTTTATTTTGACAATATTTATTTTAAGTTCATATTTTGTTGTTTCTATTTTTTATTGATTTGTATTAAAACCTTTGTACAGACCCTGAAGAAGGCAAGAAATTTGCCGAAACGTCGGTATAAATTTAAAAAGAGTTCTTTTGTATGACCGAACCTCAACATCCAATTACAACACTGAATACAGCGGTCGTAACGAACAAAAAAAACCTATTCTGTACCGTTGCACTTCCGGTTATCCGATTTTCTTCAAAATTTGGAATTCTATCAATGCTTCCAATGTGTATTAGTAATGTATAGGTGGCTAAACCATATATTATACTGAAGTGATAATTTAGAGGAACACTACTGCCCCCCCCCCCAGTTTGTTGGGGAAAATGTTTCAAATACAAGTAATAGGTATTTGTATGTGTAGATAGTATACAAAGTTTAAACAGAATCGTTAGAGCCGTTTTACGAGAAAATTACGAAAAAATGGATGATTTTGCCCGGAATCTTTGTGACTGATGCGGTGGCAGTGCCTAAATAGAATACTAAGTTTCTGCTTCCTGTCACTTTCTGTTTTTGGGATATTTTGTTAAAACACACACATACCGCAGGCCGAATAAATCGGACAATAACCTTAAGCGGAAATAGCCTAAGCTCTTCCACAGACATCCTGTTCCGACCAAACGTCCTGAACCTAATTTCCTCACAACCCAAGCAATCAGTCATAAGATGGATGCGTGTTTCCTCCTCTGTCTCACAGACTCTACAAAATGGATACGGCATGAGCCCCATTATGTAGAGATGTCTCCTTATACCACAATATCCAGTAAGAGATCCAACCAGATGCCTGAGAGCACTCCGTGATAAACACAGCAACGTCTCACTAATGGTCTTGTCCGGACCCCCGATGAGCATTTTGGACTGCCGAAAACCAACTGAGCTCATCCATAAGGATGAATACTGTGAAGCTGTCCATGTCTGGAAGCCTGACAGGACGTGTGCCAGAAGACACGCCAACAGCAGGCTCGGGACCAATGAAAGGAAGAGAGGCCTAATTTGGCAAAACCTATCCACCTGCTCATTTTCCAAAAATTCCCATATGACCTGGCACCCAGACTAGAAGCACATCCTTCAAAGAAGAAAGCTCTTCCAGTCTTTTAGAACATTCTAACACCAACCTGGAAGTGAAGACACATGAACTCAGCGCCTTCAGCGCAGCCTGGCTGTCGAGCAGATACAAACACCTTTTAAGTTAGTGTTACGTACCCTCTCATCCAAAACACAACAAAGAATATCATAAACCTCAGTCTGGAAGACAGTGGTCCATTCACCAAGAGATACCACAGACCATTAACTAAAACCACTTTTTCTTATTCAAGAGACCCTAAAACATGTATTTCCGGTCAAATTTCATTTCGAAAATCTGGCACGATCGCATTACTTCCTCTTACTGGGGAATAAGAGAGGAAGTAAAAAATCTTGGGTGACCCACAAACATGTGATTCTCTCTAACGCAATTATAACAAAACAAACTGACAAAAGTTTCCTCAAGCTTGGAATGTTTATTTACTGTTTAGTTGACTACAGTAATATATCTATATAAGTTGCTGTGGTGGTTGGTTCCGCAGAGCTGGAAAGCATCAGATACATTTTCCGTGGTAGCCTGCTTCATTTTGTGGTATATAAGTATAGGAGATCGAGGACCATACATTATACTTTCGGTCTACAATTCCAAGCCACCAATCAATCCCAAGAAACTAACGATTCAATAGTAAATAATAGTAAACAATAGTAAATCTATGTCAAAGGTAACCCTTTTATTATACAAATCCTCACAACGTCTTTAAAATTAAATTTTCCAGAAAAAGGTCTCAAATCTGATAGGCTTAAAAATGTGCATTTATCTTTTCCAAGTTTGCAGAAAATCTTCTAATCTGATTTCGAGAATGTCCAGAAAAACGCAGAAAAACCATTCAGTGTGACGGAGTTCACTTTGGCTTTAGACTACAGTAAATCTCTTAACCTTGACAGTCGTACATTGTTTTCTATCTATTTTATAGAGTTTTTTTTTTTAAGAACAGAACGTTTCAAATCTATTACACTTTGAAAAAAAATGGTCAAAACAAGTTTTTGCTGAAATTCGGGTTTCTAAAATTCCGAATTTTCAATGAGTTTGAGTTTACCAAGAAACCAAATAGAAATACTGTCAAATTCTATCAATCATTAAGTATGTATGAGAAGTAAGTTTATTTTTGTACTGAAAGAGTCAATTGTAAATGAAATTGACAATCAACTATTATTGTCAGTTCTGAATTGTTCACTAATTTTGTTATGACTTTGCATAAAACTATCAGGAGCTTAATACTATATTAATAAATAATAGAATAACATTAAAATAATAATAATAATAATAAAAAGAAGAAAAGTTAAGTTAGAAATTCAAAGATGTCAAATAATTTCTAATGATTTTTTTTTATACTTGTTTTAATTGTAAGAAATATTCTGAACAGATGTTAAGTATGTTTTTATTATTGATAAAGAAATAATTATTTGATGGTACCTCTAACAGTAGGAAGGGGAGAAAAAATTTCATAGACTTTCGAAAGATATAGTTAATGCATTGTTGTTAGTAAGTTATAAGGGAGATTTGGTGCCAAGTCACTCACCCAGGAGTGTACTATTCGTTTAGTGAATAGGTAGCCCTGATTGGTATGATTCAGATCATCGCTAGTGGTTATGTTAAGTGGCTCTCAATATGAAATACCTTACCTTCTTAATACCACTTAAATATCAATACGTGATTCTTCATAAATATATATAACTACTGAACATTTTCTGAATTATAATGCGATCAGTATATATTCCTATTTGGATAAATAGGAATATTTTTAAAATAAGTTGAAGGTTAAAGCTATATTCCATAGCTACACTCGTAATGAAAAACAAATACTATACAATCTTGTAAATAATATGTAAATAAAGATTCTTTTGTCTATTTATCCATAAATTCAAGAATTGTAAATTTTTTTTGACTGTTTCTTTCTCTCATATCTTAAGTATAAAAAATGCAGATAAATAAAAAAACCAATCTTCTTCTTCGATTGAATCATTTCATTCCATCAATATGGACACCGGTACCACTGTTAATACTGCTGTCTTTCGATTGAAGGTTTCTAGAGTTCTTACATTCCAGACAGCTATTAATTAATTACTAAGCTATAATCCTCCATGATTAGTTTTAAGATCTGACCGTTCTCATTTTGGCATAGAGGCCTGGCTATCATTGCTGAAAAGTTGAATCTCGGATATTAAAAATACTTAGCTCTCTGTTATTTATGAGAAGTTCAAATCTGTCTTTAATTTTAAGGTAAATAAATGTGTGGATTAATTGTTAAGCTTAATTTGCTTCATTTCCGTGAGGTTTTGTGCAATGGAAATTTTGATCTAATCTGCATTAATGATATATTAACCATAAATTACTACAACTAAAACATAAATTAAAATTATTAATCAATGGCAATGTAAAATTATCTACTATGAAACCACAACCAAGTATGACGGGTATCTGGCTTGGCTATCATGAAGTAGTCCGATGTTTGAAGCAAAAAAGAGTGTTTAGAATTCTTTTGGGATATATGCATTGCGACAAAAAGATCTATTGTCTCCCTGGAGTCTTCTCATGCAATGTACGGCCTCCGAGCAGTATTCTCTCGTTACAGATAATACTTCCCATCAACGGACAATGAGCTGTAGTGCCTCCTCGGAAGAGAAAATCTAAGGGCAGCACTGCAGGACTCGAACCCGGTACAACTCTGAATAGTAAAGTAAAGCAATGCACAAAATCGACGAATTTTGAGAGAAATTTAAAATGAAGGATATTAAAGGTCCATCATATAAATATGATCGAACTTTCTTTGAAGATAAAGGCTAGTAACATAGATTATGAAGATTTAATTGGCCATTAAAAATAGCAAAGGAAGAATGAGAGAGAGAAGAGAAGAGAAAGGTAGCTGTTATCACCAGCAAGAGGATGACATCAGTCATCAATCTAGGGATCGTTTGGTAGACAAAATTCCATTTGAGCTGCATGAATGTTCAATTATCTGACGTTCTAAGAGGTTAAAGTTCAGGAAACCAAATGTCTTTTCGTACATTGAGGACTGATTGCCGAATTCCAAGATAAATGCGTTTCATTTCTCTCTGAGAAGTAAGAGAAAGGAATTCACCTTGTATGATCCAAATTACCAGAATAATTCAAAAAATTCTGAATGGCTACAAACTAAATGTTGCGAAATGTAAAGTTTCAGTAGGTCAACAAGAAGTAACAATACTTTAGTAAAAAAAAAATGACTGCCAAAATCCATTCAGTTACCGCCATCACATCTAACATGTTTTGGTCAAAATTCATCAAACAGAAGTGCGACTTTACTGAATGTTTTTTTTTAGAAAGGAAATGTTCCAAATGCTGATCCCTCACATGGTATTGGCTTTCAACCACAAGTATCTCCTAGCAATCGGTAGATATATATCAGATAATCGTAAAAGTTTTATCGTCAATAGAATAGACCACAAAGTTTAGGTAGAAAATATCTGTAAAAATCAATGGTGAATATATTAATTAATTGTTGATAACAAATTAATGCGGTGGCTGTGGCTCATTGCTGATACAAAAAAACCTACCTCGGAGGTCAGGTTAGCGTTGTTTTGTTGAGTTACTCGCAAGAATTCTAAAATGCCTGAAGAAGTGCTTAATGTGGGCATAGAGGAAGTGGACTTCCTCTGAGAAGACGGAACTAATCTTACTTTGAATATAGTTGTAAAGTATTTGTTTATAAAATATCTTCTTTTGTAAGTTTGCCCGCCGACTCATTGCCGAATAGAACAATGGCACGGGATCCATTATATCACCAAGTCCTACATTGACAAATGAGTCTGTTGGCTAGATCCTTGCAGTACTCAGCGGATTCATTTCAACTAATAATAAGATTGACGATAGCTTGCATCGAAGGTAGTGGGAATTTCGTAAAGATTAAGAGTTAGAAAACCGAACTACAATCACGAATCACTAGTATGTTGATCAAAGCAAGAGATACCGCAAGGAATTACAATTAAACAAGAGAAAGACTTGCACAAGGCTAATAGTGAGGAGCGGCCTGATAGACTAAGCTGGTAGGATGTTGCCTTCTTGCAGGTTGAAGAAATCTCGGTAGAAAATGTTCTCGCTTTGATGAGGCTCGACCACCTTACTAACACTTTCTCTTTAATTGATACCCCGGTGAATCGTGAGTTTTGTTCGATTTTTTTAACTCTTAATCCCCACAAAATGCCCATTATTCGCAGCTAGGGAACCAATAGAGAGTACTATCTTTATCCAAGTTTCTTTGGCAGCTCCTCCAATGTTGTTCGAAGATTCTGTATCAAAAAGCAAAACACTCTCGCCCCCAAATTGCTAAAAGTATTCGCAAAACTATCGGTGCACATAAATATCTATTCCGCGAGAATTAATTTTAGTGTCAGACAGATAATGAATTATAAATCCAATAGTTCCGATAAAAAAAACTTACTTTTAAAATTATTTCATATTTTTGGTATAAAGATGTTTTAATAAGGAATACAAGTGAATTTGACTCAATATTTTCATCGGTTTACTGGGAACAATGGAGGAAACTTATCTACGAAGATTTATAAAATTGAAATAGATTTTTTTTATAGCTAAAAACATTATGCAATTTTCGATTAAAATTTATAATAAGATGTATTGTAATTAATTTGAACAATGTATAATTAAAACATTATACTATGAAATATGGTACAAATATTAGATTAATATATTATAGTCAATATGGTTTATCTAGGATAACGGTTAGAGATGATAGTGCGAGCTAGTGAAGTGTATTATTGATGGTAACAATAAGCAGATTATTGGAGAGCTGTTGATGTCAATATTGGAGAGGAACTCTAACACTAGTCCCAGCATCATGGACCACCATGGCACTCCTTTCTCATCAACATTTCAATACAACAAAGCCCACTCATTTCATAACATAATAATGAACTTCTGTCAAATGTGTTATTAAATTCTTCAATTAAATCTTAATTTTGTGATAATTTTAAAAATTATTGATTTCAATTTTATAATTATAAAAATTTTCATTAAATTTAAGCAAATATTATAACCATATATTTATTACTTTCTCCTTAATAAGGGAAGGTTTGCAATCGTCGAAGTAATGTAATCAAATTTTCGTATTTTCGTAATTTTCGTTTCACCGGAAATACTAGTTTGAAGTCTCTTGAGTACGAAAAAAAATGTTTTTAGCGATTGTTAGTATCACTAATAGTATCCTGAATATTTACTTACTTGTTTTTCACCACTTTCGCCGCGAGCATATTCAGACTCGTATTCTTTCCCGGATTTCTCATTATTATTATATTATTACTAATATTAACCTCATTATTACTAGTATTACTATCATTAATATTATCTTCCGAATACTTATATTTTCTGTCAGCCGGTGGTCCTCTATCATGAGGTAGGCCTCCACTGTGCTTTTCTATCACTAGTCACTAATCCTGCTGTGTTGTGTTGTTCTCTTCTTTTTTATTCTATTTGTTTATTTTCCCCGATAATCTAAAATTTTCTTTGCTATCCCTACTTTAACCCCCTAACAGCACAACCATACTAAAATTATTAATTACAACTTCCCTGAGTACAAAATTACAAAATTGCAATTTTTTGGGAGCCCTCTAAATTGTGTGTGTATGTACTTATTTATTTATTACATATACAATAACAAATGAGATACATTAAATAGGGAATGAGGCTACAGGTGACTAAGCACCTAAAACAACCTATGCATCTAATTAAATAACCAGCCACTGAGTTTGAAATAAATTACAATTTAGTTGCAATATAATGTAATATTATTTTTATTAAAATAAGAGCTACTTATCATTCAAAATATTAATAATTAGAGGTGGATGTCTATAACAAGAGAACACTGTTCGGAACCCGGCAGTGCACAGAAAAGGCTCTGGGTACCATTGACCGTAGATTAAAAAAATCGCAGTCTTAAATTTAAAAAAAAAAAAAGAGATACAAATTTGCTTATACTTTGTGATTATAAATCAATTCTATTATCAAGAATAACCAACTCATTATAAATATTTAACATCTGTTTCAGTGGTGATAATTTGTATGTCTCTCAAGTTTAACATTTATATACATGAACACTTTCCTTCATCCAGTTCTTTTGAACAAGATATGAAGCTACTGAAGCTTCATAATATGTACTAATTCTGCATATTTTTAATAGGTATACTTAAGAATTGTCCAGTTAAATTTATTGAAAATTCAAACGAGAAAAGTTTTTTTATCATTTTTTCCCGAGGAAGTGTTTCAAATAAAAATGAACTACAAAGTTAAGAAAAACGTGGAATTATTTTCAAGAAAATCGCGAAAAACTGAAACAAAAATCACTCATTAAAGTCGCATTTTCGATCAACGAATTTTGCCCAAAACCTTCGTGTATGTATGTATAAGCGGTTGTACGTACTATCTAAATGGAATACCAAGTTTGAGTTTCGTATGATTTTAATTTTTTAAATATTTTGTTCAGAGAATCTACAAGATTAAACTCCAAGTTAAATGATTTCATTTAAATGTTTGCAGTTAACCTTATGATGTAATATAGCTTTGAACTGAATCTTGGTTGAATGAAAATGTTTCTAACCGTTCTGGACTGTTTGTACAAAGACCAATAGTTTGCCGTCTATAGTTGTGATAGACTGAGAACAAATGGAGGAGGTGTTTTGCTTGTAGTAAATAAGGATATCCCAGTTAACAATGTACACATTCAGAGATTTATGCCTAATATAGAATCTATCGCCCTCTAACCTTTAGTCTGTAATTCGTCAAATCATTTTAATACGGTATGTACATATGATGAAGATAATAACTTTGATATTAACAACTTATCACAGAGACTTTATCATGAGACAACTAATCCCTTACATATAAACTATAATGGGATCCTGAAGATTAATTTAGATTCTGAAGATCCGAAGAGCCAAGGAACCGAATCAATGGGATCCGAATCATTAGTTACTCCCTAGCTAGCCCACAAGGGGTATCTATTGCATGCAGTTACTTGGGGAGTAACGACCCCACGAGTTACCACGACCACGGGAGCTCAGTACTCTATGCACTTCGACAGAACAAAACACAATACAGAACACAGAACACTACACTCTATATTTTACAGACAAGGACACAGTACACAAACTAGGGTCTCCGTTCCCTAGTTAACTGGCACAAGCCAAGGGAGAAGGAAGGGATTAGCTCAGTGGTAGCGCGCTGGATTAGCAACGCGGAGGTCTCGTGTTCGAATCCAGCATGCTGCCCTTAAATTTTCTCTTCCTAGGAGCCTCTACAACTCCCTCTCCGGTGATGGGCAGAGTTGCTAGAGAACACTGCTTGGATTGGAGGCCGGCAGTGCACTGAGAAGGCTCCGGG
>JAAEAF010014235.1:0-10120 GCA_011037195.1 Triatoma infestans
CGGCTACATAAGTATGCATTTCCAAATTTTAACCCATTCGGTTGTAAAAGCAAACAAGCTATGAGATTGGTTTTACCAGACCCTGAACTTCCACAAATAAGTGCCCGTATATTATCGGGCAACAATTGGCCATGACGACACTCATTTGCTTCATGATCTTCACCTGAAGGAAACAAGTTATAAACAGGTAAACATACACTTTGCTTCTCCAATCGCATACTGATGATGACGAGTTTGATTTGCAGCCTATATAAATAGAATCAGTCCTAAAAAACAGTCATCATAATGAGAAAGAAAACGACCGGGAAAGGTTTAATAAATTCAGTGATCAACAAGCTTCCATTTGAAGCGCATATTCCAGGATATAAATTTTGTGGCCCCGGAACGAAATTACAAGAAAGACTAAACCGTGGTGATAAAGGTGTTAATCCGTTAGATGAGGCCTCCAAGGAACACGACATTGCATATTTTAAAAACAAAGATTTGAAATCAAGGCATAAAGCTGATCGCATCTTAGCGGAAAAAGCTTGGCAAAGAACAAAGGCAAGTGACTCATCTTTTGGTGAAAAAGCAGCTGCTTGGGCAGTTACAAACGCGATGAAAGTGAAAGTAAAATTAGGTAGTGGTGGTATTAAGAAGAAGAAAAAAAAAACTATCAAAGATATAATAAGTGCAGCTCGCGTAACTTCACCTACATCAATTAGTGGAGCCGTCAAAACCGCACTCAAAAAAGCTAAAAAGTTTTTAGCAAAATCAAAATTACACAAATTACCAAGAATATTGCCCGTCCCAAGAATTGGGGGCGTTCTCCCTTTTCTAGTACCATTGTTTGCTGGCTTGTCTGCTCTAGGAAGTCTAGCAGGTGGGGCAGCAGCGGTTGCTAAAGCAGTTAAAGACACAAGAGACGCTAGAGATCGTTTGGAAGAAATGAGACGTCACAATAGGAAAATGGAAGAACAGAAAATTGGTAAAGGTTTTTACCTTAGACCATATAAAAAAGGATATGGTCTTTATATTATGCAAGATTGACTACTTCCTAACAGAGCTCTCACAAATATAGATTTGATGAAATTTGCTAAAAACGTACCTCATTTTAGAGGTGTCTATATGCGTGATTCTTTGCCAAGTTATCCTAAAACTAATGAATGTGCTATTGTAAATCTAGATTCAACACAAAACATAGGTACTCATTGGGTTGCCTATATTAAAAAAAGTAATCAAGTAAATTATTTCGATCCTTATGGAAATCTTAGACCGCCGTTAGAACTCCTTCAGTATTTCAGAAACTGCGATGTTACCTACAATCGTAAAAGATATCAAGATTTCGGAACTCCGTATTGTGGGCATTTGTGTTTGAAATTTCTATATAATAATGAAGAATAAGCATTTATGGAATTCAGTCATGTCTTATACGTTTACCTTAACAGGAACTTCGAGCATTCTTAGTGGTGATCTGTTTCCACCAATTAATTTAGATGATGATTTTAGCATTGGTTTACTAAGTTTTCAGTCATACAATTCCATACCGAATATCATTGAAGCTTTTAACAATCTTTTTCATTATGGAGACAATGTTATTAGTTTACCTACAGGAACTTATGAAGTAGAAGCAATAGCACGCTATCTAAAATCACATATAAAATCACCAGATTCATTGAAATTGAAAGGTAATACTAATACTTTGAAGGTGGAATTATCATGTACACAACCTGTTTACTTCAATAGAGAACATTCGATTGGCCCTTTACTGGGGTTTACTAAACATGAGGTGTTAGAAAAAATGATCACTCATATATCAGACGAAATTGTACAGATTCATAGTGTCAATGCAGTTGCTATTAACTGTAATATAGCATCCGGTTCGTATAGAAATGGGAAACCAGGACATACTATATATGAATTTTCTCCATTAGTTCCACCAGGATTTAAAATCGTACATGAACCATCTCCAGTCATTTACTTCCCAGTTATCGGTGAAGTGATCAACAATATAACACTTGTTATAACAGATCAAAACCACAACTTGGTGGATTTTCGTGGAGAGACAATCACCATCAGATTACATCTAAAGAAAAATGGGTATTGATTTTCGAAAGTATAAAATGGATTACACTGCGGTGAAAGCAACTAGTATTCAAAGAACGCCTTACCGAGCGTTAACACCATCAAATATTTACTTTCTACAAAGTATAGGACTTTTGATTAAACCAAAATGGAAGAAATACTAAATGTGAACAAAAGAGTGAGTTTTGAGGAGAGAATAACGGACTTTGAATTTCACTCTCATCAGCCTTTCAACCAATCATTCGACAATTCTGATGAAATAATAATTGCCATTCAACAACAGGATATCTACACTGTTCCAGCCAAAAGTTTTCTATATATTCAAGGACAATTGATTAAAGAAGGTTCTGAAACTATCGATCCAAGTGAACTGAGAATAGTAAGAAATGGATTTTTGTTTTTGTTTGATGAAATCAAGTATCAGTTGAATGGTGTACTGGTTGATCATGTTAGAAATCCGGGAATCACAAGTACATTAAAAAACTATGCATCTCTTAGTCCAGATAAGGCGTCAGGAATGGAAATGAGCGGCTGGATGATGCCTACTGAATACGTTAAATTAGCTGATGAAAATGGCAATTTTGATGCTTGCATTCCACTAGACATTGTTATGGGATTCTTTGAAGATTACAATCAAATAATTCTAAATGGAAAACATGAGTTAATTCTACATCGCAGTAGAACGGATAATGATAGCATTCAAGTTTTAAAAGATCACCTCAATGTTAAAGCTTCTGTTAAACTAAAATCTATGCAATGGAAAATGCCATATGTTAAAGGGTCTGATGAACAAAGGTTAAAGTTTTTAAATTTAGTCAATAAAGGAAAAACTGTTCACATGGCATTTAGATCATGGGATCTTGTGGAGAACCCCTCTCTGCCTACTAATACTAACAAGCAAACTTGGTCTGTGAAGACGTCAACAAATCTAGAAAAGCCCCGTTATATCATAATTGCCTTTCAAACAAATAAAAAGAATAATGCAGAAAGTGATATGTCTCAGTTTAATCACTGTAGTATATCAAATGTAAAGTTACATCTAAATTCTGAAGTTTATCCATATGATGATCTCAACATAGATTTTTCCAAGAATCATTTTACGGTTCTTTATTATATGTATCGAAATTTTCAACATAGCTACTACGCTAAAGAAAATCAACCTCTTTTAAGCAAAGAAGAATTTAGGGATGAAGGGCCTATTATAGTTATAGATTGTTCCCGTCAATCAGAGGCAATTAGATCATCTTCAGTTGATATTAGAATAGATCTAGAAACAACGGAAAATTTTAAAGCCAATACAACAGTCTATGCATTAATCTTGCATGATGCTTTAGTTGAATATAATCCTTTATCCGGTTTAGTTAGGAGAATATAAGTAGAAGTGGGGGGTTAGTATTTAATTGAGGAAGATTTTGTAGAAGAAATTTAGTTTTCACAATGCGTGCGGGTGTGATTGACTTCCAGGGTTACCTTACTCCTCAAAACTGTTATATCGCCAAGGAAGTGACTATTATAGATTTGGACTACCCTTCAGTGTTTTGGCACTGGTTATTCAAACCCCCATCTCAAGAAGATGTTCAAAATTTATCTGCAAATAAATGGATATTTCATAACCTTCATGGATTAAATTGGTATGATGGAGATGAGGAATATTCCGAATTAAGAAGCTTATGTCAGAAATCAACTGAAAATTTTACATTCTTTTTGCTAAAGGACTTGAAAAATCTATATTTCTTGAAGAACTTATAGGAAAAGAAGTCTTTGACCTCCAAGATTTTGGTTGTCCATCACTGAAATGTCTCACTTCAACGTTGGAATTCACTAAATGCATCTACCATTGCGGAAGGAAATCCAACTGTTCATTAAAATTTGCAAAAATATTGGTTGATTGGATTTCAAGGAACAGATCAAAGGTGGATCTCTACGATGCAAAAATAAGGGAAAAAACATTTAGCCATTGGACTTATCCTCTTTCCTCAGAATTTTTAGCATATCATGGCTTTTTCAAAACAAGAAATCATAGTGTAAAATGTATTTTTGTGGACTCGAATTAGAGAGTAATATTAAGAAGTGTCCCTGTGAAATTCATAAACTCTATAATCCAGAATGTATATGGTTTGTGAAAAATGGTTTGATTAAATAAAAGATTTTTGCTTAACTGTTTTTTTATTTATTTACCTAATAGTCATATCACAATTAGAGATAAATGCCTTAAGGCTTACAATTTTCAATGAAGTTGAGATATCAGCAAAGTTTACAATAGGAATTATATAATCATTTTGAACTATACAACGAATATTTTGATTATTATTTATTCTTAAAGAATAATCATGATTACTTAATGTTAGAGGACCCGCTGGATTAAATCTAAAGATAAAAATAGTTGAACTGTTTCTAAAAGTTAGACATGGAACACACCATTCACTATTTCTCTTCCTCGAAGTTTTAAACCGTTAATTGATGATATGGATGGTATAAATCTCCCTGAATAAAAATTCTTGGCGTTCACGAAAATATGATATTCATTGAGTTCTTGTTCTATGACCAGTGCTGCAATATTGAAATTATTAAATATTTGTAAAATTTGTTTAACTGTTCTGATGTTCTCGATCATGGGATGAAAGAAAATTCTTTCAATTATCTGAAAAAAAATTATTAGTTTGTTTATTTTTTCACTATTTTTACTACCTACATTTTTTTTTTACTCCTTACTTACTTGAAATTTTTCATTGATGTTCATAGAATCAGGCATCATTGAATCCACAGCCTTGGACTTTTCTTTTGATTTTCTTCTTCTTTTCTTGGGTTATATATATTACTAATTAATATTACAATATTATATATCAGTGCACGCGTGAATTAATTTTTATTACAATAATAATTAAGAAAAAATATAAGAATACAAATGTTTTTTTTATATTTAAATATAAGTCTAATAACAAAAATATTCACGTAAGGGTTTCATTGCAAAAACCATAGGCTTTAGTATGTATAAAATCTTGTGAGATGACCCGTTTGTCATCATTTGCGGAGAGAGAGAGTTTATTAACTTCAAGGGAGAAAACATTATGCTCCTTCGATCTAATAGATCTCATTATGGATAACATGGAAATATTTTCAAATAAAACACGTCTGTAATCTTCAAAACTTATCCGTTTGAGAGTAGTTTTCTGAACTCCTTTGGCACGTTTTTTTATATTACCATCAATATTGATGGCATACATTTTCGGTCTTAAGGCAATCACTTCGTCAATTATTTGTCCATTCACTTCATCTTTAAATTTCCCCAACACTTTTTTATTCTTGGTAGAATAGTTGGGGTGCTCGTGAGGATAGTCTGAGGTGTCAAAATGATGTTCCAACTCCCTCATATCTTTGAACACATCTTCTGTACTTATTTTATATAAGACGGAATCTGTATCATTATAGATAAGGCTTAAACGCTCAGATCCATATTTGTTGAGCATGACTTCATAGTGGAATCTATAAAGAACTGTTTTTGAGATATCAAGAACAGATAATCCAATGTAAATGGGTTTGTTGAAGTATAGTTTTGTTTTAGCCATCTGTACTCCAACTAAATTTTCGTCGTATATTTTTCTATCAAGAAAATTCGGTTTTGCAATTAATTTTGATAATCTCTTTTCATTATTTACTAGCTCGAAGTTCATTCGCTTGCGAACATTTTCCATGGTCTTACCAAAGTTGGCATTATACAATTTATATTGATTTTTTTCAAAATTGTTAGCCGCCTTCTTTCTCATATCAGTATTTAACTTAATGTATGGGAGAAGCCATGGAGATTGTTTGAATTGTATGGCTCTGTGAACTTTCACTAATTTTAATCCATAATCGAGAGCTTGTTTGAGAGCAGTGTAATGGACAACATATCTCTCCCGTTTACCAAGATGAGGAATTAATTTTTTTATATTTGCATTGCTGCTAGGAGGTACAATTGATTCCGCAAGGAATGGTAGATCATCGTGAAGCAAATGAAGATGTTTAGGATAGTCCACATCCACTTCCAATATGTATCCATATTCAGAATCATCCGGAATGTCCTGAACTCTTATTTCTTCTGGTCGTTCTAACCATCTGAAACCACCGTATGGTAGAAACCTGCTCTGGGCATCACCATATAAGTTGTTAGCATCATAGTACATGATAAATACGGATTCTTGAGACGGGTCGTAATTATGCATGTATCTATTGTTAGCTTTGCAATGTCTTAGTGAAGCTTGACAAATTCCTCCTCTTATTCCACGTTCAACCATTAAAATCATATCATAATCCAGTAAAAGTTCTAATTTGACACCAGTTAAACGTAACATCGCATCCCATGCCATTCCTGGTGCTGTGAAATAATGTGCAGGATCAATTTTATGTGTCTCCATTGTTACATTTCTGAAGTTTTGGAAGACATCAGCCAGTAACAAAACATCTGTTTTTAAATAGATATCACTATCCTCTCCTAAGGTAGAGCATTTGAAATGATTCCATACCTTCATAGCGTGGTTGTAGTCTTCTTCATCAATGTTACTGTCCATTAATGTGCTGTAAAATGCCTCTTTCGGTGGTAAATTGTTTTCCTCTAACCTCTCCCAAGAGTTAACGTAATCATATGGGAAAACTCCTTTTCTTAATACAAGCGGTAACTGAGTTTCATTGAAAAATTTTGTTGTTTCTGTGAAACTGTTTTTGGGAAGATATAAAACTAATTGACTTAGACTCTCGGACATAAATCTAAATGAGTCAATGAAACGAAATTTTATTCCATTAATGAATTTGGTGAATTAAATAAAATTTTCCTCTGAGTGGGGTAAAATGTCAATCCTCCCAGGTGCCTTAGCTAATTCTTTGATGATGAGATGTGCGTCATATCCGCTGAGATTATGTATGATAACGGGAACATAGTTGGGTGTCCTACATCTTAAGTTACATTTATTGCATGCGGGTCCCCTATACGTGCCTGAAATATGACAGTGATCATGCACCTTGTGATTATCTTCTGTAAATGCCTGCTTACAGAGATAGCAGATCTTAGCCGCCTTCCATTCTCTCTCTTCTAATTCATCAATCAGCATTTCTTCATTCATTTTTAAAATCTTGTTAATAGAAACCGATAAGTCTTTGAGATGGTCTAAGAAATATTGGGCTGCATTACTTCCTCTATACAAGAATGGTTCTTTAGTCAACCAAAGATGATCAATTTCATCGCTAGTTTTAACGTATGTACAAAAAGAAAATGGTATATGTTCTTGATATTTCGTTGTGTATGAAGAGTGGAGAAGGTGTACATGTATGTATTTGATTTAAAATGCACTCGAAATCTGCATAAATCACAAAATTCACTTTTAACTGATGTTCGACGTTTTTGAATTTAATAATGGGCTCATCAGTTGGGAGTTTAACGGCTACTGGATCATTATCATTGCAATATATACCATGCTCAGTTAATTTCTCAACTGCAGTTCTCCCATGCTGATTGTCAAAATGAGTGAAACAACGCTTACATACTTTAATCGCACCATTATGTCTAGTCTTTTGATTACGTACTAATTTCTCAAAGTCCTTAATATATACATAATGGTGTTTTCCACCATCTTCTAAGAGCAAAAGGTCTCGATGGTCTGGCAATTCTTTGTTCGTAACCTTCAATGGATAAATTGCATCCTCTTCATCAAGTGCAAATACATTTATGGAAATACTATTTGCCTTCTCAAATTTCCTAATCTGATGAAGCGGTGTGGGGAAGGCAATACAGGAAAAATCATAATTGTGGGACACATGTTTATATTTACTAACTCGTTGAGGATCTTTATCAACATATTTAGCTAGCACTGCATATCTGAAACAGTGTTCATCATAATTCTCTGGATTTATGCAAGCTTTCTTAACCGCAATCGCGTCAGGAAGTTTTATATAAGTTGACCCTCCCAATGGTTTGTACATATTTATTCTCAACCTCGCGCCATCAACGCCAACTAGTTGCCAGTCACTTTTTTTTAACTGACTTTCCTCCATTTCATTTACTAGTTTCTTGAATTCCTGTTCGAGAAACTCATCAAGATCGGTGGTTCTGTAAACAGCTTTGTTGCGAGTTTTAAAAGCGCGATCGCTCTGCTCCCCAGCTACATTTTCAAAAAGACATTCAACTACTACGTTAATCTTCAAAGCATATTTCTTTTCTAACTGAAGTTTAATTAGTTCATACAGATGCTTTTAATAGAGTGCAGAAATGTAACCAGGTCTTCAAATTCAGTAGAACGCACAAAATAAGATTTTAACCTTCCTAAACACGCTGATTCATATTGCTCGGATTTAAGTTTTAAAAGTTGAATCTTGGGTGGTTCCGGACAGTTTTTCTTTAATGTTTGCTGATGTCTTTCAATAGAAACATCCTCATCAACTCTTACTTTCTTGAGAGGCGGTTGTTCAACACAAAAAGATTCATGTCTATCTCTATTAAATTTGTTACTAAAAATATTTTTGCATGTTTTGCAAGAGTAACTAACATTACCCTCGCAAAATCTCTCATGCCTTCGAAGATTATTTTTTAAAGTGAAGGACTTACTACATTTAATGCAGTAGTTGGATGACATTATGAAATCACACGGTTTTACACATAACCCTCACTGACACAGGTCTGAATGAAACAGAACTATTGTGAATTATTATAAGCTTTTTTATTTTTAGGTTAGGGGGATATCCTCTATTTCCACTGAAAACCTTGGCTATTATTTCATTATCAGACTTATATTTTTTTTTTTATAAAATTTATTAAGCAAATTCTAACTGAAAAGATTTATTTTTTCCAATACCCTTATAAATAAGGGAAAGCGTAAGAGGTTTGTATTATTGGTTTGTATTATTGAAATAATTTTTTCATCTATCTTTTTTGCGAAAATTTTCGGTAAAAAACATCTCAATTTTTGATTATTCTCTTTTAAAATTACGTAGATACTTTCCCCAAATTTTGTATTTATTTTATTTATACTGTTAATGGGGTAGGCTATATTGAGAGTTAAATCTCTCACGGAAAGGTATTGGGTCTCTTCTTCTTCTGCTATTTGGTTTAATAATACCTTTAAATCAGACATCTAAAAACAAGGAAATTAAAAGTAATGCTAATAACTTCTAGTTACTAAAGACTCTGAAAGAGAAAAAATTAAAAAAAACATACAAAATCGTACTAACTGTGATATGGGAGTTTTCTTCAGCAGACACAAAACAGCAAACTCAGTAAAATTCCCAGCTGAAGGTGGTTTATAAACACAATAATATCCTCCCCACCAACTCATATTTAACTTGTGATGGTAAATGATTCTTCATATTTTAACAACCAGTTAGGTAGATGGGCTATAGAATGTTTATGTGTGTGGGAAAATTTTAATATTAGCAATTCCCATTATGGTGAAAGATGCATTTGCACTTTTCAACTAATGCGGAAGTAATGTAATGTATAAACAATGTATGTATGTAGAGGTGTGAACGGTGATGAATAGACACTTCCTACTTTAACTGTAATTCCCCGTTGGGAAAAATTTAATATTAGCAATTCCCATGCGGTGAAAGATGCATTTGCACTTTTCAACAAATGCGGAAGTAATGCAATGTATAAACAATGTATGTATGTAGAGATGTGAACGGTGATGAATAGACACTTACTACTTTAATTGTAATTCCCATTGTGTAGAACTTATTTACTAAAGATTAAATTGCATTTTCTAGTAATGGTAACCTAGCATTCCAACCGTGACCATAGGCAGCTATGATTTTAATATAAAAAGGTGCATGTTGTTAGTGGTCTAAACTGTGAACAGAGATGAAGCTATGGAGAATGCAATACATTGACCCCACACATACACCTCACACTCCATCGGCACAGCTACGGCGAGGAAAGGCGGAGTGACCACCCTAACTTGATAGAACTTAAATAATACATATTTTTACCAGTAACACTGATGGTCTAGTGGTTAGAGCTGCTGACTTTTGGAGTAAAAGATCGCAGGATCGAAGCTAGGAGTATTTTAAAAAACTTTTTTCTTATATTACC
>JAAEAF010014236.1:0-44426 GCA_011037195.1 Triatoma infestans
AAAGCGCACTTCCGGTTTACTAATTTTCTTTGAAACTCGAAGTTTTGACAATCTATTTATTTCTAATTAATTTTATTTGGATGATAGAATTGTATAATCAACTATGATAATAATTTAAAGGAAGATGTAACCCTATCTCTCCCCAAATAGTGCCCTAAAATGAATTTTCCCAGAGAAATGTTACAAAAAAAAAGTTGTACCACTTTGTATGTGTAGTTTATATACCAAGTTTGATGAAAATCGTCGGAACCATTTTTTGGGAAAAACGCAAAAAAGTAAAAAAAAAAACAAAAAAAAAACAGACTAGTAAAGTGGTATTTCCGGTTGAGGAATTTGGACAGATAACTTTATAGTCAGATGCCATGGTGATAGCTAAACGGAATATCAATTTCAACTTTCTACGCTTTTCCGGATTTTGAGCTATGCTGTTCACATACATACACACACAGAGACCATTTGCTAAAAATTACTTTTTTGGACTCATAGGACCTCAAAAGGGATATTTCCGGTGAAAACTCGATATCGAAAATTTGACACGATTACAATACTTCCTCTTACTAGGAGCAAGAGAAAGTAAATAAAAACATTCTTTATAGACGCACTTCCACGGGTGCTCGAATTATGATTCGAAACAAATGCGTTAGTGGTACCCCAGCAACATGAAGTTGCAGCTTTTTGCAGGTTTTTCGTATTTGAGATATTTTGTTCACATACTCACAGACACACATACATACTCACATACAGACCATTCACAAAAAACCTTTTTTGTTTTGTTTTGTGGACCTCAATAACTTTTTCCCCATGAAAATACAATTTTCAAAATTTGAAACGATCGCGGTACTTCTTCTTAACAACAATAAGACAAAGTAGACATCTGTTTAAAACACTAAATTTTTACATGTTTAACGCCTAATACAACAGATGGCGGAAATATAAACCAAGTGACAAAAAAAAATTTCATTAAGTGAAATTAGTTTAATCTTAGCTTAAAAAAAGTTCCTCCAAATACGAAAAAAAAAAATCTGGTGTGAAACACTCACACAACTTTCTCTTACACCCAGTCTCAAAATCATAATGACAAATTTTATAGTTAGTGTATACCAAATTAATGAAATCGTTCGAAAACCTGAAAAAAAACTATTCAGTAAAAGCGCACTCCGGTACCTAATATTTTTTTTGAAACTCGGAATTTTGCACTCTATTTATTATAATTATTTTTGTTGTTTGGATGATAGAATGATAATTATATTATACCACTTTAGAAAAAGCCGTAACTCCAACCCCTCCCCTAAAAGTGCCATTAAATGAATTTTCACAGAGAAATGTTTTAAATAAAAAATGTAGATCATTGCATGTTTAATTTATATAAGAAGTTTCAAGAAAATTGTCCCAGCCACGTTTGAGAATTTCGCGAAAAAGTGAAAAAAAATCATTTAGTAAAAAATGTTAAAACAAACGCACTTCTGGATATCCGATTTTTTTCCAAACTCAGAATTTTAGCAACATATTTAATTCTAATTAACATTATTTATATGACTGAATTGTCTAATAAACTGAAATAGAACTTCAGATGAAAACGTAACCCCCCTCCACGAGAAGTGCCCTTTAATGAATTTTCCCGGGGAAATGTTTCAAATAAAAGTTGAAGCTCTTTGTTAGTATGTGTAGTTGATATACCAAGTTTGATGATAATCGTTGGAGCCATTTTTGAGAAAAACGCAAAAAAGTAATAAAAAAAAAAAAACAACTAGTAAAGTGGTATTTCCAGTTGAGGAATTTTGACAGATTTCCCATAGTCAGATGCCATGTGAAATATCAAGTTTCAACTTTCTACGATTTTTCGTTTTTGAGCTATGCTGTTCACAAACATACATACACACATACAAAATAGATATTTCCAGTGTAATCTCAATATCGAATATTTGACACGATTACAATACTTCCTCTTAGTAGGAGAAAGAGAAAGTAAAAATATGAAAAATCGGAAGATATTCAATTTTGATACTTCGACTAGATACTATGTACCACACCATGTATCATTGCATCTGTTTTGGTTAAAGTCTATCTATCAACCCCAGTTCGCCCTCATTGAAATATTTTTTCCAGCATTTTATGAGTACCTCAAAAATGGCTTAACGATTTTCCTTAAAATTCCTAATTCTACTTTTATTTGGACAAATTTTTCAAGAGAAATTGATTTTTTGAAGATTCAAAGGAAACTTAGGATTTCTTCCTAAGGGCCTCACTTGAGTGCATAGATATCTAATTACCCATAAAATATTAAGGTATATTGAAAACAATGCTAGAATTCCAAATCATAAGGGAAATTCGGTTAAAACCGGAAGTGCCAATAGGATCTTTATAGAATAGGTTTCCAAGTTTTCTTCTTTTTTTTATAGAAATACAAAATTATCAATTTTATCTGTAACATTTTCTTTATTTTTAGAAAATTCATTTTAGGTGAATTCAATTGAAACCGTTAATTGTATCTTTAAATTGAACAATTATTTGTGATTATTGAACCATTATATTTTTTGGGATTGATGTTAACGATTTCATACAGTCTACATATTCAGCTAGCTGATTCTAAAACACTATATATTGTAAGTTTCTCACCATCATGTTTAAAGAGACTTTATTAAATTCAAATTTTGATGTTGCATAAAAAAAAATAAAAAGGTGAGATGAGCATTGTTCACTAGATGTTTACAAAATGTTTAGTGAACCGTAATCTTTTAGTGATAGAAGGTATGTAGGTATAAAGAAAAGACAATTTAGAGACTCCCCTCCCAATCATTACACTAAAATTATTTTCACTGAAATATTTTATTACTTCCTCTTACTCCTAGTAAGAGGAAGTATTGTAATCGTGTCAAATTTTCGATATCGAGTTTTCACCGGAAATATCAGTGTTGAGGTACCCTGAGTCCAAAAAAGTGGTTTTTAGCAAATGGTCTGTGTGTATTATGTATGTATGTGAACAGCATAGCTCAACAACGTAAAATCGCAGAAAGTTAAAACTTGATATTCCATTTGGGTATCACCATGGGATCTGACATTAGGTCAGCGGTTTCAAACCACTTTACTGAATGTTTTTTTTTCTTCACTTTTTTGCAATTTTCTCGAAAATGGCTCCAACGATTTTCTTTAAACTTGGTATATCAACTACAGTTGCAAAGATCTACAATTTTTATTTAAAACTTTTCTCCGGGAAAATGCATTTAAGGGCGCTTTTATTGGAAGGGTGTAGATGGGTAGTCTTCTAAAGTGCTATTTTAGTTTATTATACAATACTGTCATCTAAATAATATTAATTAGAATTAAATGTATTGTTGAAATTCGGATTTGAAAAAAAATCGGATAACCAAAAGTGCAATTTTACTGAAATGTATTTTTCAGTTTTCTGGTATTTTCTCGATAAAGGCTCCAACGATTTTCTTTAAACTATGCATGTGAACTACACATATAAAGCGCTACAACTTTTTATTGAAACATTTCTCCTGGTGAAAAATGGTATCATAGTTGATTATACAATTCTACCATCCCAATAAAATTAATTAGAAATAAATAGCAAAAAATTCCGAGTTTCGACAGAATTAGTAAACCGGAAGTGCGCTTTTACAGAACATTTTTTTTTCGATAGTTTTCGACGAACTCCAACGAATTTCATCAAATTTGGTGAACACAAACTATAAAATTTCTCAATCACAATTTAGAAAACTAGAGTATGAGAAAGTTGTGGGAGTGTTTCACACCAGATTTTTTTAAAGAAGCATTTCAAGAAAAGCTTTTAGTAAAGACGCACTCAAAGTTCACGGATCCCTTTTGGTGGTAAAATAAGATCAAAAATAAGGGTTGAATACAGATGGAAAAATTAATTTATATGTAAAATATTTATAAGAGAAAATTTAAATTATAATTTAGTCCAAAATAAAGCAAAAGATATAAAGAAATTTATAGAACGGAAACAATTGAATGAATAACTAGATATAAAATGTTTTTAAAAGGTGGAAATAATGAAGAATGGTTACAACACCATCAAAATAGGGGAATGTAGTAGAATTAAAAATTAACTTAACTGTTGACTAACTTTTAAATCGATTTGTTGAAAATCAGTTCACAGGAAGGTAGAAAGATTTGTAAGGATTAAAGAGGGAGATTACTTTTTCCTTATTTAATTTTCTTCTCATAATCAATTATATTCTTCTCTTGTGCACTACCAAAGAAATTTTTTTAACTAAATTATTTAAATATTATAAAAATTATCTAATGGTTGATTAAAATAAATAATATAAAGCGAAAGATTTTAATGAATTTCTTGGTATGTTTTTTTCTCGGATATCTTTGGAGAAATGTGTAACGATTACATTCACTGTAATCATAATTAAATATTAATTATTAATCCATTATTCAACTATTTCTTAATGTAACAAAAGTGGTAGTCATTTATGTGTATAGATAGTGTAGTGGAAGAACGAAATGGAAAAATAATAGTTTTGGAAAATAGTTTTGTGAAAATTAGATAGTTCAAATAGTGTATTTAGTGATGGGGATAGAGCCAGGTATACTACAATCTAGAGACAAAGGCGCAAGAAATTAATACAATGCCACTTGGCCAACTGTTTTGTAAGAGAAGGCATTCCTTCAAGACAGTCTGCATTCTGCTTTCAAAGCGAGAACACTTGCTTCAGGAAACGCTCTCTTAAGCTCATGCCAGTGATAGAGATTCGCCTTTATTCTAGATATACATCATTTATTACGATACAGTTGTGATATTGTAATGTACTTAAATTTGCTTAGAGAATAATATATTTATTTTAAAAACAGTGATGATTTCTTGATTATTACTAATACTTCACACTCTTAAACATATGTACTTACCAAGCCCTTTTACTAAACCGCACGTGCTACTACAAACATACAACACAACACACCAAACACATTTTAATAGTATTTATATAATGGGTTTGAGAAGGAGAGTTTATAAGAAGAAATAAACTGGAAATAATGCTGAACACTGTATAATCAGAAAGTAACTGATAGGACTTTACACGAATAGAGAAAGGTAGTAGTTGGTTGCTGACGCGTTGTAAATGCTGTATAAAACTGTTGAAAGACTGTCCCTCTGAGGTTGCTGTATATAAACAGAGAGTCTCCCTTCTTTATTCTGGCCTAAGTAGCGAGTGAGACACTCAATTTCGTGTGTGTGTCTCTCTCTCTCTGCTTTAGATCCCTCTCTTCGGATTCTATTACATATAACAGTTTAAAAAAAAACCTTGCAAGTGTTTTCGAAAAAAGAAAAGCAGTAAAGTAGCATGATAGATATTCAAAACCTTCGTGACAGATTCGTTGGTAGTACATAAACTTCCTGCGATATTGCGATTTTGAATTTATTTTGTTCACACATTCAATTTGACAATAAAAATTCGTCTTTTTATAGATTTTATTTTTACTGATAACAAGTCATGACATATTTATTCATTAACTCTCCATAATAACGCAATAGTTTTCTTTGAGAAAATAAAATTATTTATATTAAAATTTTATTAAACAAACAAATAAGCAATAAAATATAAAATGGTATAAATAAGATATTTTGTTACTATAATAATTATCTAGATAGAGTATTGTAGAAAAAAAGTAGGTCAGGATTGTAAGGGCTGTGATAAAGAAGAGAAGATACAGAGACAGTAAGGCTGGATGCTATAGTGTTCGATCTGTGTAGTGAACGTCGTATTTATTGGTGTAGAACTAAGGCATGAACTAGTGGAAGTAGCGGCAGAGTTGTAACCGGTTGGTCGAGTTATTCCATAAGGCTTGGAAAAGGAGGCCGATCCCAAGGCGCCACTCCGTCAACCACCTCAAACCCTAGTACTGAACTAGTAGGTTGGAAACCCATGGGGGCAAACCCCAAAAGGCAGACAGAAGTCAGAAAGCACTAGCGTTATACTACAACTAGACACAGGTTGCATATTTTATTAAGAACAATGTCAGAGAAGAAGATTCTCAGTATAAGATGTATATTCCTAGTAAAGTAATTCTTTAAAATACATCAACTAATTTAATTTAAATTAACAACTAATGATAAATTTACTAAAAAAATCAGATATATCATTTATCAAACTAGCCATTATCTACCTAAATAATATGAAAGTTTATAATGAATAAAAATCTGGTTTTGAAACACACACACGACTTTATCTTAACAGAATACCATCCTCCCCAACTGAATTATCTATTGTGAACCATATTACTTTCAAAAAATAAAATGACAGTGCTTGATCATTTCTTAACAACCTTTTAAGCCTATTTTTTTTAATCCTAAGTATTTTAATAACTATATACCAAATTTCGCATACTTTTGATTATTTTATTTCCCCATTATTTTGGAATTAATTATGGCAATAAAAACAGAATAAGGATAACAAATTTTTTTTTTTTTTTAATTTTTCCTATTTCAACATAAAATCATCATAAAACTCTTATAAAACTTAGAAAAATGGTCGGAAGAAACCCCCGGACAGATAGAAATCATGAGTTTATTTATTTGATACAGTTTTTAATCACGCCTTCCTATTTTCAAGGGTGTAACAAGTTGATCATTGAATTTTTATTTTCATTAAGTCAAGCGAACGTAAAACACGGCATCAACATGATCGCTAATTGAGAGAGTCTGTAAAAGAAAAGATACAAAAAAAAATTAACGGCTTTAGGTCAGCGGTAAATATCTGCTATCTCCACAGAAATTTGTATGTTTTTTTTCTGTGTCTGTCTACTTCGTGTACACTTCTCTTCGGAAAATTAAAAACTAATAGAATTAAAGCAGAATAGAATAACAATAATACTTTATGAAAATAAATAAAAAGTATAATAACATTCAATCTTACGAATTATTAAAAAAAATTTAATTTATTTTTAAAAAAAACCTGTTTTATTTTTAATTTTTTTTCTAAAGCAAATTATAATTAATGGGGGGGGGGAACTCGTCCAGCTATTATAAAGATTGAAATTAACAAAATGACTTAAGAATTCATTAAGCGACAGTTAGAAAACTTCTCTCATAAATTTCATCATACTAGAAATGGGGATGAGGAAAGTATAAAATATTCCTTAAACTTTTCAGCTACCATTTTTAAATAATAGAAATTTATTAACTTTATATACTGAATTTAAGTAAAATAATATATATATATATATCTGTGCATCAGGAGAATTTCTTTTAGACACATAACAATGGTGAATTTCATTGGATACTATTAGCTTTTATTGCTTTTTTTAAATTTCTTTAAGAAGAAGTATTGTGATAGCGTCAAATTTTTGAAAGTGAGTTTTCAAAGTGAATATACATTTTATTCATCCTCTGATCACGAAATAAATGTTTTTTACGAATGGTCTGTATGTACCCTTGTACAATATATAAGGATGTCCCATTTAAACGGGCCACTTTTGAAATAACTCATTAACGAAGCGAGATATCTAAAAAGTGAACATAATTTTTGTTGAAGTATTGCGCTCTAGTTTATGATGGTGTTAAATTTTTTTTAGATTTAAGATACCGCCTTATACCTTAAATCGGTCGTTGAAAGTGACGATTTCCTTTTGATCCCCAATTTTTACTATTCTATTGAAAACTATTAAAAAAATGAAGAAAAATACCGTTAATTTCATTTCAATATTTCAAAACGGTTGCCGAGATATACCAATCATGAAAGATTAAATTTTCGTCTTTTTTTTTTCCTATTTCTTTGTTTCATAAACTAAAATTAAATCGGGATTTTCTTATTAATTTCTAATAAATAAGTGAGTTCAAATGCTGATAAAACTTAAAAGCTATTTTAAAACCATAAGGGATTTAAAAATCAGGTGAAACATCATTAAAACAAACCAATATTCCAGTTTATTTACAAAAATCGATACAAAATATTTCCTAATTAATTCAAAATGACCTCTTCGTTTTAAACGGCACAAGCGCAGTCGTTGCCCAACATATGAAGTCGCTAATCGTATCATGTCTGCCGAAATTGCTAACTACGTTTGGATTAATTAAATCTTCTCTAGAAGGCATAAATCTGGCTACCTGGAAAGCCATCTTGCCGGTCCCAGACTCCCGATCCTGCTGTTACTGAACATCTCGCCACTAAGGCATAGTGCGCGAGACAAATGGAACCACATTTTTGTTCTGATATTCAATGACACATTCTCCAGCAACTATTGTAACTCTTGGCCAATAAAATTAGCATATTCTTGCCCATTAAAGGTACTTGGCTGATAGTATAGGCCAATAGTTTTGTTTCCAACCATTCTGCACCAAATATTAACAGACAGATGTTCAGTAACTGAATCGGGAGAAGCTGATTTCTTTCTTTAGGGTTATCTCAAAGAAAAAAAGTGTATGCCAAGGAACCAACAAACTCCAGAAGCCATTAGAGAAGACTTAATCCCAACCTGCTTAGCAATTCTGGCAGACATGATGTTTACATTTTATAACACTTAAAGTTTTGTTCCTACTGCTTATTTATAATTTTTTTTTTTCAAGTAGTACCTGAAGAAGGACACGAAAAATGGCCGAATCGTCGAAAAAAAAAACTTTCAAAGTTGACAAATTTTTCTTTAGTTCCTGGCAACCATCATTTTACTTGTTTTATTACAATTTTAAAACGTCCACTGTTTAAACGATTTTTCTGGCAGTTACTGCAGCTAGTCACTAAATAAATAGTTCCAAGAACCATTGGTCTTAAAAAAAAATGAAAATGAAATAAAAAAAATCATTCCTAAGTAAATATGGCAATGATTAAAGTACATTGTGGGTTGTATTATAATGTGTTTGTGAAAAAGTGAGAAAAATTAAAAAAATACACTGGCTTGGAAATATTTGCGGTTACCAGACTAATAATTACTTACCGTGTAACACTAAGTAAATAAGGTAGGAGAATGTAAATTTAAAGGCGGTTTTGTAAAAGTGAATGCATGAGAGGAAGGTAGCTAGAGAGAGGGAGTGAGACAGAATGATGATGAAGAAGGTAGGTTATTTTTAAATAAAGTAGAGACCGTTAGTGTAACAGAGGTTAGTTGGGAGAACATTGTAGTATTTATTCTGGCCAACCAGGTAACTTGGTGTTAGATATAAAGTCTAAGAGGCGGGGAATTGTGAGGCACCCCTCTACTAAAACACAAGAAAGTCGAAAGCCACGTGTTAACACTCCCAGGGATCTACCTATTTAATTAAACTGATGCCACTATTTCCATGCTACAGTCAGGTTGCAACATCTTTCAAAATTCATGTAATAAGAGGTATTTTTAAAGATATTGATATATATTAAGATATTGGATAAAAATAAATACAATCAATCTTATGTTAAAATATATAAAGCTAACATTACTGTCAGTCCGGAACACTCTTACCTAAACCGTTTAACATAACAAGGGTATATGCTCAACTAAAACTATCGGGAGGTTACCAAATCAAAATAACTTACAAAAATTCTGTCTAATTAATTAGCCCCCTTGAAATCTGCTCCATCTGTAATCTTAATATTTTAGAAGATCTGTCTACCGAATATATTCTCCTATTCGTAAACACTATATCCCTTTTGTTACCACCTCCATAACGCCAGACCAGTTTCCCACTATACTTTCCTCAAACAGTGACTCTCAAATAAGTAATCTCTACTACTACATTACTAATTGCTTTAAAGTTAGATCTTTTATTATAAATGAATATATATATATATAATCAATTGAAACTTCATTACTATCTCTATCATTAAGTCACTCTCTTATTATTGAACTTGATACTTAAATTAGAATATATTCTTTCAGTATTCTTATTAACGTATAATTGTTAATATTATTAACTTATAACTTGCGAAGTACGCTGATTTCTCCTTACGCCTTCTCATGCAAGTTGCTTTTTAATTATTTATTTTTTTTTCATTTTGATATACCTTTTTACTTTCTCTTACCCCTAGTAAGAGGAAGTATTGTAATCGTGTCAAAATTTTCGATATCAAGTGTTCACCGAAAATATCCATTTTAAGGTTCCCTGAATCCAAAAAAGTGGTTTTTAGCAAGTAGTCTGTGCTGTGTGTGCTGTAGCTCAAAAACGAAAAACCATAGAAAGTTGAAACTTGATATTCCGTTTAGGTATCACCATGGCATCGGACAGTGGGTCATCTGTCAAAATTCCTCAACCGGAAGTACCACTTTACTTGTTTTTTTTTTTTACTTTTTTGCAATTTCTCAAAAATGGCTCCAACGATTTTCTTTAAACTTGGTATATCAATACATATACAAAGAGCTACAACTTTTATTTAAAACATTTTTCTAGGAAAATTCATTTAATGACACTTTTAAGGGAGGGTGGGATTATTTTTTCTCTAAAGTGCTATCAATAGTTGATTATACAATTCTATCATCCAAACAAATTAATAGAAAAAAATGGATGGCCAAAATTCTGAGTTTCAAGGAAAATGTTAACCGGAAGTGCGCTTTTACGAACGGTTTTTTTCGTTTTCGAAGAATTCATTAAATGTGGTACACTTACATAAAATTTATTATAATTTGAGAACTGGAGTAAGAGAATGTGTGGGTGTTTCACACGAGATTCTTATAATTATATGGCACCTTTGTATATATATAATATATATATAGTTAAGAAGTATATATATATATATATTCTTATATTACATATATAATATAATGCTTCTCATCATTTTTTATCTACTTATATTGCCGAGAATAGTAATTTGTCGTTATTTTTAGTATTTTTGTTACTTCTTCTAAGTTGTAACATGGTTTTGAAATTTTGGGGTTATAGGGTTTGTTGTCATAGAATGATGCTCTTATATCTCTCTGTTTTATTTGTAGTTATTAATTTACTAATTTAAGATCTTATATAAATATGCTGTAATGTAGGCTGACTCTTTTTTATGGGGATTTCCCCAAAAGCAAAATAAATATATACTATACTATTAGATAAAAATAAATCGCAATGATGGAGAGGTGCATAATACTGGTAAGAACATAATACTGTACTTGTAATTCTTAAGGGAATTACATATGATACACCATAGTATAGAAAATAATTACATAATACATGTTTATAAGATAGAATATATCGCAATATTATTCTTGTTTAATTTTTTTTTGTTTTTTAAACATTCTAAGAAATTCAAAATTTATAAAAAAAAAAACCTGATACGACTTTGTCTTATTGACGTTAAAACATTGGGGTATTTATTGGTTAGGAAAAATGATAAATAAAAAATGAATCTGTTTACAACTTTGTTCTAAATTATTGTGCCAAAACAATGAACAAAGTCAAAGGACTATTTGAAATGTAACGTCACACAATTCTCAGAACACCTAAATATCAATTTTTCTAGAAAAATGATAAAAAAAAAAAAAAAAAACAATTAATAGGTTTCAAATTGTATAGTCAGCATTCCAAGTTTAAAGAAAGTCGTTGTACTCATTTTTAGAGAATTCCCCACCCCATAAAAAATCAGATAACTATTCTGTAAAGTGGCAATTTTGATTACCTGTATTTTTACTTTCTCTTACTCCTAGTAAAGAGGAAGTATTGTAATCGAGTCAAATTTTCGATATCGAGTTTTCACCGGAAATATCCGTTTTGAGGCCCCCTGAGTCCAAAAAAGTGGTTTTTAGAAAATGGTCTGTTGTGTGTGGGTGTTTCCTGTTCCGTGTGTATGTATGTATGTGAACAGCATAGCTCAAAAACGAAAAATCGTAGAAAGTTGAAATTTGATATTCCGTTTAGAGGTCACCATGGGATCTGACTGTACGTTATCTGTAAAAATTCCTCAACCGGAAGTACCACTTTACTAGATGGATTTTTTACTTTTTTGCGATTATCTCAAAAATGGCTCCGACGATTTTCTTTAAACGTTAAACATCAACCACACATACAAAGAGCTACAACTTTTAGAACCATTTCCCGGGAAAATGCATGAATGGGCACTTTTGTGCGCGGGGGGGTTTCAGTTTCCATCTTACAGTGCTATTTCGTTAGTCGACAATTCGCATCTAAATACTGTAATTAGCTTTAATCTGTGTTGAACTTCTGCGTGGAAAAAAACATCGGATACCCGCAGGCCGTCCTTTACACTCCTAAATGATGTATTCCCTTTTCGCAATTTTCTCCAAAAAGGCTTCGTCCATTTTTTGCACATCAATATAACTAAACATGCAAAGATCTACAACTTTATCAACATTTCTCAGGAAAAATTAATTTAAGGGCACTTTTGAGGGAGGGGTGGGGTTTATATTTTTCCCTAAAGTTCTATCATAGTTGATTATACAATTCTATCATCCAAACAAAATTAATTAGAAATAAATAGATGGCCAAAATTCCGAGTTTCAAGAAAATTCGTAAACCGGAAGTGCGCTTTTACTAAACCTTATTTCAGTTTTCGACGAATTTTATTAAATGGTCCCCCAAAACTACCCAATTTGTCAATCTCATTGAGAAACTAGAGTAATGAGAAAGGGTGTGTGCGTGTTCACCCCCCCGCTTTTTTTTTTTATTTTTATTTGAAATTCAGAATCTGCAGCCCTATACTATTAATATATATTACACGACCACTGATAGAATTTGAAATTTGTAGAAATTCGTTACCGCCACGTGTGAATAGAATTCTCGAGCAACCGTCCCCACCGATTTTTTTTTTATCCTTCCTAATACTTGTTGCAGAGATATCGACAGACACTTATTGATACAATTTAAAAAAAAAAAAACTTGAATGTAAGTGTTTAAATGTAACCTGAAGATACATAGTCTTGATGAGGCAGAGAGGGTCCACAGTATACACTGTATATATCTATAAACCTAAACTTTTTTTTTTTTCACTATCTCTTACTCCTAGTAAAAGGAAGTATTGTAATCGTGTCAAATTTTCGATATCGAGTTTTCACCGGAAATATCCGTTTTGAGGTCCCCTAAGTCCAAAAAAGTGGTTTTTAGCAAATGGACTGTGTGAACAGCATAGCTCAAAAACGAAAAATCGTAGAAAGTTTCAAAACGTGATACTCAGTGTTAGGTATCCCATGGGATCTGACTGTACGTACCTATCCCCCAAAATTTCCTCACCGGAAGTACCACTTTACTGTGTTTTTTTTTACTTTTTGCCATTTCTCAAAAATGCTGCGACGATTTTTTTCAAACTTGCTATATGAACTAGACATACCAAAGTGCTACAAACTTTATTGAAATATTTCTCTGGGAAAATGCCTATTAAGGGCAGTTTATGGTGGACGGGTGAGTTCGGTTTTCATCTAAAAATTACTTATTTCAGTTATTAAACAATTCTGTCACCTAAATAATGTAATTATGAATTGAATAGTTATGAATTACGAGTTTCAAAAAAATCCGGAAACCGGAGTGTTTTACATTACCACTTTAGTAAATGAGTTTTTGCACTTTTCGCGATTTTCTCAAAATGTCTCCGACGATTCGTGGCCTTCCTATCTAAAATGACTGCCACCACTTAACATTACGTCCAGGAGTGCAAGAGCAGTCGTGGCACGACTTAAAACAGGGGGGAACCTTCCCATTATCATAAATTCACTCAACCGTGAAATTACACCTTCTAGTTTTTTTTTTTTTATACTTTTTGCGCTTTTCTCAACAAATGCGATGACGATTTCTTCAATATTGTGTCAACTAAATACAAAGAGCTACACCTTTTATTTTAATATTTCTCTGGGAAAAATAATTTCAGGACACTTTGGGGTGGAGTTAGTTTATCTAAAGTGCTTATTTCAGTGTATGTGTGAAATTTCGAGTTTGAAAAAATCGGATAATAGGGAAAGAGGTTTACTTCTCACTGTAAAAAATGATTTTTTTCCACTTTTTCGTGATTTTCTTAAAAATCGGCTACGACGATTTTCTTAAACCTTCTTATATAAACTAAACAAACATACAAAGATCTACAACTTTTATTTAAAACATTTATCTGGGAAAATTCATTTATGGGCACTTTTAAGGGAGGGGAGGCTATTATAGGTTTTCCTATAAGGTGCGATCATAGTTAATTATACAATTCTACCATCCAGACAAAATTAATTAGAAATAAATAGATGGCCAAAATTCCGAGTTTTACGAAAAATAGTAAACCGGAAGTGCGCTTTTACTGAACAGTTTTTTCGTTTTCGACCGATCTCATTAAATTTGGTACACAAACTATAAATTTTGTCAATTATAATTTTGAGAACTGGAGTAAGAGAAAGTTGTATGAGTGTTTCACACCAGATTTTTTTTTTTTATGGCCAGCCAATGTAATTGTTTGTAAAATATAGCAATTTTGAAGTTTTTTTTTTGTTTTTTACTATCATTGTTAGAAACATTTTTTTTACGTAATAATAGGACCTAAAAACGGTAAATGCGGGGGAAAAAATCATTTCGCAAACTTGACATGATCAAATTATTTGCCTTTATGGCTGAAAAAGAAAGTATCAAGACCGTATATATATGCCAAATTATTTTATATCGTTGAATATGTGGATGGATACGCAATGCTGGATAACATCTGGTATTTTATCCGTCGTAAAATGCATATTCATTTTGTTCCTAATCGGTATCGGATTTCCATCCATCGTCACAGCAAATTCACCAAGTTCCATAGAGAGTTCACTTCAACGTAATGTTTTGGTTACACTCACACTTGTTGGTTTGTTGGTTGTATATATGTGGGGAGGTTACAAGGTTATGTTACTATGTGTTTGTGTGTTTAATGACAAAATGAAATTATTATAAATTATGATTAGACATTAGACAATAGTGTATAATAAATAGCATGTTTTGAAGAATACTTTTATAAATAAATTTTAATAGTGTTGTTAAGTATGCTCTGTGTTTTATCTAGTCATTTTTTTAATTTTACTGTGATTTTTATTAGGAGGAGGAGCGATATCGCCCCCTAATAAAAATGACTAGATAAAACACTGAGCATACTTAACAACACTATTAAAATTTAGTTATAAAGTATTCTTCAGAACATGGTATTAATTGTACACTATTTTCTAATATCTAATCATAATTTATAATAATTCCATTTTGTCATTAATTACATACACACATAGTAACATAACATTATATATAACCTCACCACATGTATAAACCAATAAACCAACAAGTGTGAGTGTAACAGAAACATTACGTTAACAGTTAACTCTCTACACGAACTTGTTGAATTTGCTCTGACGATGGTCGAAAATCCTGTCAGCATGCTGCGACGGATATAATACCAGATATTATTTTATATACTTCGAATTGGTATGTATGTGTAATCAAGCCACTGGACAAAAATTTTATAATTCTACCTTAAATAAAATTGTACTTTTGTCTGTCTACTCGTTGATTTTTCATCGTTTTGCAATTTGTTTTGATTCATCATCATGCGTTTTGATGTTTCAATTAGTAAGAAACAGATTTTGAAAAAGGTTTAAACACATTTTTGTTCATATTTTCATTGATTTTTTAATTATGTAGAAACCCATGATAGCAAGGCAATTGCTGCTGAATGATCTACGTCTTATAATATGAAATCTTCTAGCTCAAATTAGATCAAAGTTAACAATTTTTCAAAGATTGTAATATGAAGGAATGTAAAAATAAGCGAAATATATGAACAAGTAAAGTAGCGTCCATATTTCTAGATAGTGCTTACGTTCAGCTACCATTAGATAATGTTGTATGGTGGCAGAAAGAAAACATATTTTACTCTATCCTATAAATATATAACTAATATTCAAGGGTAAGACCGGAAGTCAAACCTAATACTATGTCCAATGCACTAGCGTAGATTACCTCTAACCGCTCAACTTACCTGGCATCTAAATTAGTGTAATAAACTCCTGAATTCTTTTTTTCATTACATAATCAATGAATTATTATTCTGTAGGGTGGCATAAAAGACACCGTACTATAAAATTCGAAAAAAGATTGCTCATTAATTTCATATTCAGCTAAATCTCATTAAAGTTACTATAGAGATAAAATGTTATAAACAATGAAATTTTAAATGAAGTCTTTTAATGATTTTTCCTACAATTTTATGGTTCATAAAATTCTTGGATAATTTTAACCAACCTTTTTTTTTCGTCGTCTAGATTTCTGATGTCTGTGATTAAATTAAGAAAAAAAAGAAGAAAGAAACCTAAGCACAATGACTGAATGAGTTGAAACGTGGCCAAATTAATAACGTTAAAGCTTTTTATTATTTCCGAATTTATTCTTAAAATTCATTTATAATAGAATCATCTTTTAATGTACTTTTACTTCCCTAGTTTGTGCGAAGGAAATACAGGTAAATAATAAAGTGCTTTGAGCACATTTCGGGAAGAGTTTGGTTTAAGGAACAAACAACTTCGTCAGAACAGTACACAATACACTTAAACTACTTACGCTCTATACTTTTACAGGAAAGGACAAACACAGTACACAAAATAGTGTCTCCGTCCCTAGTTAGCTGGGCGTATACCAAGGAAGAAGGAAAAGATTAGCTCAGTGGTAGTGCGCTGGACTAGCAACGCTGAGGTCCCCAGTTCCAATCCAGTATGCTGTCCTTAGATTTTCTCTTCCTACGAGCCTCTACAGCTCACTATCCGGTGATGGTCAGTATTATCTGTAACTAGAAAACACTGCTCGGAGGCCCGTAGTGCACTGAGAAGGCTCCAGGGGGCACTGTAGATATTTCAATAAAAATGCCCGAACTGTAACGACTATTCACTTTAATATCATAAAATGCTGGAAGTGTTTTCAAATTAAAGAGCTTTATAAAATTTATAATTTTTGTATTCATGTATACTTTTTATTAGGTCAACAACTTATAACAGATAGCTAGCAAAATCAAAAGTATGGATCAATTTGAATCTGTATATAAAAACGGTCTGAAAATGTAAGATGTACAGAAAAGTGGTAAACAAGTATGGAGATATGGATATTGTGTGAAAATGTATGATAAAGAATGGGTTGATGTGTTTGTGTATGTATGTGTATTTTACCGCCCCCTTTTTTTTTCTTATGTTGGTTTAGAATTAATCAAGCAGGTGGTAGCAATATTTCTATAGTTATATATATATATATAT
Source organism: Triatoma infestans (assembly GCA_011037195.1). NCBI lineage: Eukaryota > Metazoa > Arthropoda > Insecta > Hemiptera > Reduviidae > Triatoma > Triatoma infestans. The sequence continues at coordinate 17,107 of JAAEAF010014236.1, forward strand.
ATATATACATTACTAGTAGTGAATGTTTGCGTGTTGTATGGTATGTGAGTGTGTATGCATGTATGTATGGATGTATGTGTGTGAGTGAAAGAGAGTGAGCGAGCATATGCCTGAGGCTTGGTGAGAGACAAAAAAAAAAAAGAAAAAGCGATGTGTAGGAATAAATATGACATTGGTATAAGAAGAAATAGAGAAGTGAGATGCGACCCATATAAGACAAGAGGCTGTAGGATCAATACGGTGTGTCTGTTGGTATGTTCTGTACGCGTGTGCTTGTGAGTGAGTGTATATGTTTGAGCACTATTCCAAGATAGAGGCCTACCTTTTCTTTATTTTAGTCTATTACTAGTGCTAGTCGTATTTCTACTGCTCTACATACATACAAACACACACACACATTATACATATAATATATAAAGATACATAGGCCAATTTATCATAAATGTAATAAAACAAACAGACCAAGGCACAACTTAGCTCGTAGCCACACATACAAAAACACACCCACACACGCACACACACTCATTATATATACATGAGTGAGTTTTTATGTTAAAATAACATGAAAATAACCACAAATTATTTCCATATAAATTATGTATATATTTTAATAAAAAAATATTCTATGAATTTAAATGAATATAAATATATATTTTGTTAAATTGTCAGCTCCCAAGCCTTCATTGCTTGTGAAAGAGTTAAATGAGCATAATTCTAAAGGCAATTTCCTCTTCTGACGTCTTATAGGTGCATTAAATACTTGTCTAAACTTGTCATAAATAATTAGGGTGATCGAAGCAAGAAGCAGAATCGGTAAATATTTTTAAAATATCAGTTGGAGGCAATTTGTACACTGGCTGGCAAAAAGGGTACAAGGAACAGGTAGTGAAAGACAAAGCAATTGGCCAACTCTATTGTAAGTCACACCCTTTGGAATACGGCAATTTAGTATAAATATCAGGCTGAAAATGAAAGGTTGTTATGCAGTCTTATTCGCGCAGTTACATTGGTCACTCTACATTCAGCTTTATTCACACAGTCAAGAAGTATTTTATTATGTCACACTCTTCTTTTATTTATTTATGCCAGTTATATATTTAGTTAGCTCGTTTTTATGTAAAAATATCCAGAAATTAAATTAGTTGCCCTTAATTTATAATGCGTTAGTCACTTTTTCTTTTTAATTAAGGCGCGTCCACGTCTATGGTTATTTGCGCACGGAGCCTTCTCAGTGCACTGTCGATCTTCGGACAGTGTTCTCTCGTTACAAATAACACCGGGCAGTGAGCTGTAGAGGCTCCTACGAAGAGAAATTCTAAGGGCAGCATGGCTGGATTCCTTGCTGGAATCTAGGATCTCCTTGTTGCTAGTCCAGCGCGCTACCACTGAGCCAATCCCTTCCCTTAATTACTCACTTAAATTCTTCTATAATATTCTTAAAATTACTTTCAATACCTCTCGTTTTTGCTTGTACCACACTACAAACATATTTACATCAAACCTCAACCAATTACACTACATTAGGCATGACCAATAGCGACAAATATGCTCCAAAATTTCCCATTGACAAAAGAAAACAATCTTCAATGTACACTTTACCGTTGCCCTAAGATTGGCCTACTTTCCAGTAAAATGGAATCATTTAGATTCCTAAACCTAAAATCCGAATCATTTACCAATATTCTAACATTTAATTAGTCTAACTCTACCATTTAGACAAAGAGATTAGATAGTGTTCATCTAAAAACAAAGTATCCCGAGTCGTTACACAGATCAGGATAATAATTTTTTTTTTTTTTTTTTTTTTTCTTCCTCCTTGAGCATGACAAATTTTCGAAATAATGTTTTCACCGGAAATACGTGTTTCAAAGTCCAATGAATACGTAAAAATGTTTTTTAGCGAAGGGTCCGCGCGAGCGTGTGTTAGTGGGAGAATAAAAATGAAAAATCCTAAGAAGCTCTCAAACATTAGATATTCCATTTAGGTTCCACTAGGTCCGCTTTGTGACAATTTAGCGTTTGGTCAAAAGCGACAAACTGGAGATGCAGCTTTACTGAATAGTCTTTAGTTTTCAAGATTTTCTCGAAAACGACTCTAACAATTTGCTCTCTTTAACTTGCTTTAACTTGGTATACTATCTAGACACATACGTACTAACAACTTATATTGCAATTTTCGGGGGGGGGGGGGGGGGGGGACGCACAGCCTTGCTCTTTTAAGCTTTCCTCTAAAATACCATTTGTGTACATATATGTTTCTACTATCTATATGATATTAAAATATATTAGAAATATTACTAAGGTTCCAAGAACTTGAAGAAAATCTGTTAACCGGAAGTGACTTAACAGAAAAGGTATTGAAGTTTTTTGGAATTTCCTTTAAGCTTGGAATGCTAACTTACGACACATATGGCGTTTATTGACTATACCAAAGCCTTCGATTCCATAAAACATGAATACCTAAGAAAGTACGACTGCTAAGAAAGCAAGGTGTAGGAGGCAGTAGAGTCATTAATATAGTGTTCCAAAATTTCCCATTGACAAAACTGGTATAGCCACTCAAGCGAGAATATTGCTGGAAAGACCAGGGGACTACTTCTCATTGGAAAAAGGAGTCAAGCAAGGCGACCCACTCTCACCAAGTCTTTTTAACTCTGTTTTAGAACAGGTGTTCAGGGAACTTGAGTGGAAGGAAAAGGGAAATTAGGATAAATGGCATCAATTTAAAAAATTTGCGTTTTGCCGATGATATAATAATTTTTGCCAAATCATCGGACGAAGTATTTTAAAATTAACCCTCAAAGATAAAATTAGAAATAAAGATTTAAGAAAAAGGACGGGACTGGTTGACATAATAAAACTAATAAAGAGAACAAAGTGGAAGTGGGCAGGGACATGTAGCAAGACTAAATGACGACAGATGGACACAGCAAGAGTGACAGACTGGACACCGGATAAATAACAAACGAAAAAGAGGACGACAATATCTAAGATGGACTGACGGAATGAAGACAGAAGTTGGCACTAACTGGTGAAGAATAGCACAAGATAGAGAAGGTTGAAAGAAGCTGGGAAAAGCCTTTGCCCAGAAATGGGCCTAGTTTCCAAAGATTAAGAAAACTTGTAAAAAAAAACATTCATTAAATTTGTATTTTACAAACATATATTATAGATTATAGGAAATACAATTTTTATTATTTTATTAAATGTAAAATTGTTAGTTATTTTGTGGTTTAGTTTATGTACTTACATATAATTAATATTTTGTTTTATTTCATACATTTCTACAGAAATTTAATTTAATTTAGGAATTCAATTACATATATGTATATTTTGGAAATAAAGGCTTATTATTATTATTATTATTATTACTATTATTATTATTAGCCGAAGTGTGGGCAGGTGCACTCAACAAGGAGGCGTATAGGAAAAGATTAGCGAGGGTACAGAGGCTGGGTGCATTAAGGATTGCGTCTGCATACCGCACCGTGTCCGAACCAGCAATTATGTCATTGCCAGAGTGATCCCGATTGCATTCCTTGCTTGGGAACGTAAAAGACTGTACGGGAAGAGGGCAGAAGGAAGAAAAGAAACTCTAGCCAGGGAAGAAAGAAAAAGAACCTTCCAAAATTGGCAGGCTTCCTGGGAGGACGATCATCGGGGTCGATGGACAGCCAGGCTGATTAAGGGAGTTGAGGAATGGGTGAGAAGGCCGCACGGTGAGGTAGACTTCTATCTCACCCAACTCCTGAGCGGTCATGGATACTTCAGGGCTTACCTGAAGAGGATGGGGAAGGCTGAGGAGGAGGAGTGCCTCTATTGCCCGGGGTGTAAAGATGATGCCTCGCACACCTTTTTCGCGTGTGACCGGTGGCAGCGTTCGAGGTGGGACCTGGAGGAGGTGATAGGACGGCAGACTCCAGACACGCTGGTAAAGACGATGCTATCCAGTGAGACCAGCTGGCGTCACACAGCGGCATACGTGAGGGGAATTCTTATCAGAAAGAAGCAGGATCTGGAGGAGTTGGAAAAGAGGAACCCCTAGGGGGATAGGACAGAGGCCTAGCCTGATGTAGTGCTGGAATCGGCGAATCCAGGCTAGGTCCAAGCAGAGGGGGGTGTTTTAGCCGGTAGTCTCCGGGAGTCCGGCACGGCGTGCGTAAATGCATTTCACCACCCCCCCAAAAAAAAACAAAAAAAAAACTATTATTATTATTATTTCAAGTTGTATGCAAGGTTAGTTCGATGTTATTGGTCTATAGACTATATTGTAGTCATTGTTCCCTCTACCTGCCTGCGGGGGCGGTAGTAGGTACTCGTCCCCCTCTACCCCTAAATTTAATACGTTAGAACAAATAAATAAAATTCGAAATGTAAAGAAAGTTTGCCATTTTTTCAATACATTTTTTTTTTTTTTTATATCATGGACGCCTTGCCAGTCTTGCAAAAGCCTCGAATTCCATTTCAGGTAATGTGTTTAAATAATAAAACTATAATAAAATTCTCTGCATACCAATAGAGAACAGAAGCAATATCTGGTTCCTTGATAGTAAGTAATGTTCCCTCAATAATCAAGGCAAAGCTTAGAAATTACACGGAACCAAAATTCGCAAAAGGCTTGAGACTATCATTTGGTTAGCAAAACGTAACCCAATTTGAATGTTTTTTTTTTTTTTCTTTTTTTTTTATAGAATCGTCTACCGGATGTGCTGCTTCATCCTAACTTTACCGAAAAACTGAAAAAAAAAAAAAAAAATCATCCGGTAAAGCCGAATATATTCAAGTCTATAATATATATTCCAGTCTGTCAGGTCGATAATATATTCTAATCGATCGATACCTTCCTATCGAGTCACCAGGTGATATTTCTATAAGAAATATAAAATAACAGAGCTTCCTGTGAATTTTTTGTTTTGAGTTTATTTTATTCACAAAATATACACAAACGTGTATAGAAAAAGTCTGTTCATACTAATAATAATAATAATAATAATAATAAAATCCTTATTTAGGGAACCGAAAACACTTATTTCTAGTGAAAACTTTGACATGATCGTAAAATGTTTTCTTATAAGAATAAAAAATAAATAAATAAATAAATATTTAAAGTTATACATGAACTGCATGTTTCGATTAACGTTTTTTTTTTTTTTTATCTGTAAACAAAAGGAATCACTATATGAATAAAACTAATTCTGCTACGTCTCTACATTTATAGGACCTACGAACATATATATATATATATTCAAGTTTTAAAAAAAATAAAGTTTTTTTTATACATTTTTATAATATAATCCAAACTTTTGTTCTGGGGGAGAGGATGGGAAGGAAAAGTTAAAAACATGACAAAGTTTTAGTTATATCTAATGAAAAGTAAAGTTTACAAATGAATAAACAAATTTTTTTAACACTATTTATTTTTTTTTTACATAATTTGGTAGTTGGGATATAAAAATATAACAATTTACTGGACATTATAATATAAAAAAAATTACTTTCTTGGACCCTACAATGTGTATTTCTCGTATAAAAACTGAATTTCAAAAATTGTATTAGAGGGCAATACATTCTATTAGTAAGGACAAATAATTAGAGATAACTACATTTTGCGTGTAAAGAAAAAAGTGGAATTCTGAGGGTAAAGCTTTTCTAGTAATATAATATTGCAAACTTTAACATAATTTAAGTAATAGGGGATTGAAAAATTTACCGACTTTTTCATTTACCGGGTAAAAAAAAAATTAAGGTGACAAAGAAAAGTCATTTTGCATTTCCATTTCACATTTTTTTGTTTGAAAGATATAGAATATAAAACTTAAAGTGTTGTTGTAAACAAACTATAATAATAACTTTTAGAAACAGAAATAAAATAAATACAGAAAAATAAAAATACAACAGAAATAATATATTATTCTTAACCGGGTGCCCGGTGGCATGGGACCTAAGCTTATATATGGCTTTTATCCCCACCGATGCCCTCCATAACATCCCCTTGAATAGTCTCCCCCGGTAGCCTGCCGGTCAGTCTACAATATCCCAAGATATCCTTCAACTCCAACTCGCCCAGGCAATCCTGCGAGAGTGGTACCCTCCCAAATACGCGAAACCTAGTACCAGCGAAACGGAGACACTGACATAAATAGTGTTACACCGTTTCCCTGACTCCGTCATCGCAATTCTGACAAATGGGACTAGACGTCCTCCCTATGTTAAACAAGTGACTAGACACCCAAGTGTGTCCAGTCACTACCCCCACCAAGGTCCTCAGACCTGTCCTACTAAGGGACAGGAGGTAATCCGAAACTCCCTGCTTGATTCCTTGTATACATCTTTTAGCTTGGAAGCACCCCTGCGAGTCCCCCCCCCCCCACGTTTCTCCAAGACTCTCGTCTCCCAAAGTGTAATCTGTTTATCACTAAACCTCTTAGTGACGGCAAAGGCTGGTTCAGGACCACAAAATGGTAATGATAATCCCTCCCTAGCCAACTGATCCGCCCTCTCATCGCCTTCTATTCCCGCATGTCCGGATATCCAATCTTTATTGCACCTTACCCCTCCGAGCCAAGGCGTTAAGCCTTCTCCTACATTCTCCCACTAGTTTCGAGCTCCACCTTGGCTTGCTCAAAGCCCTCAGTGCGGCCTGACTATCAGCGAATATAATTCCATTTTATATTACCATTTTATTGATTACCATTTTTTTTTTTTAAATAACTTCTTAAGAAACTTAAATTATTTAAAGTCTTATCTCCTAATTTTGATCTGATTTTTGTACAAATAATCCAGATCCCGAGAATACCCTTTCTGATTCAACATTTGTTGAAATCTCAAAAAACTGCAGAGCACAAATCATATATGCTAACTGTTACTAGCGCTTTCTGTAAGATTTACAGTAGCTCTCAAACCAAAGAAAGTTTAAATTAAAATTAAACAAAAAATATCTCACATAAAATTAATAATTAGGTCTATTGGTTGCTTACACCTACCTGTTTTTTTTTTTTTATTTTCAATGTCCCTTTAGCCCTTTTAAATATCTACAAACACAATATTTTCTACATAAAAATTTCTAGTATGGATTTTTCATTTATCGAATTACCGATAAATTTTTGAAATTTACCGGTAAGTTTACCGAACTTTTTTTTTTTGTCAATTTATAGATTACCCGGTAAATCGGTAAACCGATATACAATCCCTAGTAAGTAAAAATTAAATCAGGAAAGAACCATTTACAGCAAACAATATACAGAGTAGGAATCCTTAAGGACGCTCAAGAAAAAAAAAAAAAAAAATTTTTTTTACGAACACTTAAAACGACAAGTTCTACAGGTATAAGGGAAATATGGAGCAAGAGCAACCTAATTTTGTGAGCAAACGGATGCTGGGGTGAAAAGAGAAGAATACGATAGCTGAGGTTGGAGAAGCAGGAGAAAGCAGATGAAGAAGCAGGGTGGGGAAAGTTGCTGGAGTGAAACCTTACATAAACATCGTTATAACCATTTCTGGGGAAATTCTAGCTGTATGTATATGTGGCAGTGGGTTGGGTATGGAATTGTACAGAAGAGACGGAGAAACATGCAGAGTATATTTGTCGCAATGAGTATAAGTATAGGGGAAGGGATGTGAAGTGTGGAGAATGGCTGGTGCGAGAGGTCCTTAGAACACTCTGGTCTCTCTTACTCTGGAAGGTGGAGCTTGGTTAGTAGCTGCACAGCCAAGTTATGGCCCGTCTTCAGGTTCCCAACTAGAGCACAACTCTCGTTATAGCTGAAGGAGTTCTCAGACTGTTTATAGAGGTCCTTGCAAACTCCCTTATTACTGCTGAAATCATAAAGAGCCTTCGCCGCACAGACACACTTACTACACTTACTTACACACAAGTACCTATCACAGAATGTTCACATTTGCTTCTCAGATTTCCTATTCAATGACACTATGTAAACAATGATTCACTATGCGAACAATAAAAATCACTATTTTTTGTTGTAATTTTTTAATTATTACTTTATAAGTGAATGGTATATGTGAATTATGAAACGTAAAATGTAGAATGTAATAATTTGTGATTATCAAATTAAGATGCTTATACGATTAAGTGTTCAGCAATTTATTTATTTCTTTATACTATCTTATGATCATTCAGCTCAAATTTTATCATTTCATTTCTTATCATTAATTATTCCACACTAATTCACGGCTCACACAATGTTCTTTCGCTTTGTTCTACATTCAATGAACAATTTAAAGAAATAAAATAGTAAGATAGTAAGAATAGTAATTAATTATCAAAGTAAATCTCGTTCAAAAACGTAATTTTAGTAACATATCTCCACTTGCTGGATAGTTACATTTTTAAAAGTAACAATGTACACCAGCCTTTTAAAAAGTGTAATGACATAGCAATGTCAAAGCAATGTCAAGCGGTTCCAGCCAGCCGCTACCTTCACAAAATATAACAAAAAGAAAGAATAATTTATAACTAGTGGCCTTAGCCGGCTGCTTCCTTTTTCAATACAAGGGTATCAAAGACAAGCACCGATAAAAACCCTTTTTATTGAACAGAAGCCACCTGGCCGATTCAAGGCTACCAGTCTTTGAAAATCACCGATGGGCGACCAAATCTGACCACTGACCTAAATCACTGGCCACCGACCTAACCAAGGCCGCACGCTACGAGAGATGTCTTAGTGTGAGAATTACTTACACACCTAACAGTGTGTGAGTAATACTAATATAAACTTTGCCCCACTAGAGGAGGGGATCATTCATCATTCATCGATCATTATTATTACACCAGTAACATCAGTATATCAGTATGTATTATCATTACATCAGCAGTTATACTTGAGTTCAGAGCGCGTCCCTATACAAGGTTAAACTTATAATTATTTCATAGTTGTGCATATTAGTTATTTATTTTAATCATTTTAAATTATTTGTTATTTAACTCTTAAAATTATTTTTTTACTTTATCAATTCATATTAATTGTAGTTACCATTTCGCTCATTCAAATTATTGTAAAAATATAACCTATTTTTGTAAAATCAGTGTTTAGTATTTCGAGTCTAAAATCTATAAACTAACTTCCGCCTATTAAATCCCTCTTCAAGACATCTAACTTCATGACCCCGGGAATCACGACAATTGATTCCACTACAAAAGCAAATAACAACATAAGTTTTACTCACTCAGATATTAACGAATATAGTTACGTCCTGAAAATGTATGTGTTAAAACCAGTCTATCAACTATATTTGTTCTGTGCAAGTCAGTCATACTGAAGATGTGCGAACGCCCAAAACCAGTCGATGACCACAAAAAGAAGCAGGCTATCATGAAAAATATCTCTGATACTTTGTAAGTATTACGACTGGGTCAAATTTTAGAAATTGAGTTTTCATTTGAAATACTTGTTTTGAGTATCCGTAAGTGTGTGTGTGTGTGAACAAAATATCTCAAAAACGAAAATTCAAAGGAAGCTATGTTCTTTATGTAATAAATCTTTATCGACCTGTATCATTTTTTGTCAGTTTGCCCTATATTGAAAGAGTTTCGGCAAATGTATTTTAAAAAAAGAAGTGAATTAACAATGGAAGAAACTCTAAAATATTTAAATGGTGAACGATTATTAATTACTACAAAGATGCATGGAGGTATAGAAAAGAATTGATATCAGAATTTAATTTTTTAAAAATCAAGTAAAATAAATAAAAATAATAAACATTTGTTATATTGAATAATAGTTTTCTATAAAAATAGTTAATAAATAACATATAAAATAAGTAGTTAAAAAAAATAATTAAATATGATAAATGGATAATACACTGTAATGGTATTATATAAGGCATAAACAACAACCCCGCTGATGGTCTCAGACCTAGCGTATGTCTTTATTTTGTTTAATATATTATTTAAAGAAGTATTTTGTATTTATTATTTATTTTAAAGGTAATTTATAATTTTTGTGGTTGTTTACTTTTTTGTAATTATAAAAGGAAAATAAAGACTTTATCTATCTATCAAAGGAAGCTATAGAACTTGGTAGAGCTGTTAGCAAAAAAATATTCTGGTGAAATAAGCTTATGTAATAGTACCGCAAAGATAATGCAACCACAGCAGAGAGAAGAGCGGCCCTCTCTGATTAACAGAGACTACTCTCTGACTTAGGCAGGCTAGAGTGGGAGGACCTGTGTATATAAGCCTGTGGGGAATCTATCTAAAGGATATATCATATACAACCATACAACTGTAATCCAGTCGTCGCATCGTGTCATATCTCTACTCTCACCATTCATTCTATCATTTTCATTATAAAGTCCAGTGCAGTTAGTGTAAACTTAGCTACATTATATTAGTATCAGCATATCTCGTTTATTTAATCAAACCTAATTTCTCTCCTCAATAACACCATTATAGCTTACTACACTGTTTATTCATCATATTAAATATATTATTAACTCAACAGAAGCGAAAGGATTAGCTAAGTGGTTAGCGTACTGAAGCCCCACGCGGAAGATTCGGGTTAGCTGTGCTGCCCTTAGATTTTTTTATCCCTCGGAGCCTCTACAGCTCACTGTCCGGTGATGGACAGTGTTGTGTGTAACGGGAGAACACTGTCCGGAGGCCGGCAGTGCATTGAGAAGGCTCCGGGCGCCAATTACCATAGATGTTGACGCGCCTTAAATTAAAAAAAAAAAGAAAGAAAAAAATCAGGTGTACACGACTCTCACATACTGCAATAATACAATCGATTGACAAATTTTTTTTTTTTTTTACTTGGAAATTTTTACCCAATAGTCATCCACAATAGACCTCTTATTGTAGGTCGCAGTGGACTGAGATTGTGGCGTATACGTATATATTAATTAGCACAGATGCCAAGTAGAAATTGAATATATTTACATTATAGTCCAGAAGACAGTGCCAAAAATTGCAAAAACGCAAACATTTGAAATGTAACTTAACTTCACACAGAGTCCTCCGAATCCCACTCAAAATCAATTTATCCAGAAAAATATTTCACACATAAAGATGGTGAGTTATTATATCTGTGCAATTAGTATTTTGTTTAAAGAGAAGAAACTTGTAACCGTTTTTTAAAAAAATTCATAAACCTTTTCTATATAATCGTGCTTCCAGTTAATAGAAATTCTACAAATTTGGAATTCTAGCTATGGTTCTAATGTACGAGGCATGACCAGTAAGTAAGTGTACTGAGGCTCTTACGGCCGGAGGGATTTTGTTTTCGACATGTTGGCTACACTTTCGTGTAGCCTGATTCCTCCCCTCCGCAACGAGACCGGTTCGAGGTCTCAGTACGTTGAGAACTGTCGACGCGACAATACGTTTCGTGAAAAATGTCAATCCAATCTCTCGCCAAGTTGAATCGAGTGAAGGTCGGGCAAGAGTTTTTGAGATGCTACAAACTCCATGGAGATGAATTTCTCTACTCCATCATTACTGGAGATGAAACTTGGGTTGCACACTATACACCTGAAACCAAAAGGTAGTCTCAACAGTGGCGTCACACCTCTTCACCCTCCGCCAAAAAGTTCAAAACCACAATTTCAGCCAAGAAAATCATGGCATCCGTGTTTTGGGACTATCAAGGCATAATTTTAATTGAATATATGCCTCAAGGGGAGACCATCAACTCTGCAAGATACTGTGAGACCCTAAAAAAATTGCGGAGGGCGATTCAGAACAAAAGGAGAGGCATGCTGACAAAGGGAGTCTGCCTGCTGCACGACAATGCCAGACCATACACTGCTTGTCTCGTTTAAATGGGATGTCCTGAAACCATCCCGCGCATTCCCTGATCTAGCACCTTCATATTACTATCTCTTTACCTCCCTGAAGCTGCACATGGGTGGAAAAAGGTTTTCAACCGACGAGGAGGTGAAGGGGAGGTGGAGAAGTGGACGAAGGGGTTGGCGGGAAACTACTTCGAGGAAGGCATCAAAAAATTAATACCCCGGTTCACCACCCGCATTGAGAGGAATGGTGACTATGTCGAAAAGTAGTTTACGTACTAATGTAACCAGGTAATTTTTTTGTTCAAATAAAAATTTTTGTAACCTACAAAAATTCAGCATACTTACTTACTGGACATGCCTCGTATATTTAGTATTATATAGGTGGTAGAACCATACATTGTTCTGAAGTAGTACTTTAGAGGCAAGATTATTACAAAAATTAAGGGCATTTATCTGTTTAGACAGTAAACAAAGTTTAAAGCAAACAGTTGCAGTTATTTTTTGAGAAAATGGCAATAAACTAAGGAAAAAAAAATTAATGAATTTTGCCCAAAACCTTACTGTCACATGCAGTCAGTGTGGTATCTAAACTAGTATGTCACGTTTAAGCTTATTGCAATTTCTTTTTGTTTTTGACATAATTCTATTGTCACTCATACACACACACACACACACACAAACCCACACGACAACATCCACACTCATACATAAATACATACGATCATTCGCTAAAGTCATAATTTTTCATACTGTGAAAATACAATTTTAACATTGTCCTCTTACTACGAAACAAGTAAAATCAGTTTAATAATAATAATAAAAAATCTGGTGTGAAACACTCACACAACTTTCTCTTACTCCTGTTCTCAAAATTATAATTGACAAATGTTATAGTTTGTGAACCAAATATAACGAAATTCGTCGAAAACTGAAAAAGCTGTTCAGTATAAGCGCACTTCCGGCTTACAATTTTCTTAAAACTTTGGAATTTTGGCCATCTGTTTATTTCTAATTAATTTTGTTTGGATGATAGAATTGTATTATCAACTATGATACCACTTTAGAGGAAGCTGCAACCCCACCCCTCCCTAAAACTGCCCTTACATGAATTTTTCCAGAGAAATGTCTTAAATAAAAGATGTACATCTTTGCATTTTTATTTTGTATACGAAGTTTCAAGAAAATCGTCGGAGCCATTTTTGAGAAATCGCGAAAAAATGAAAAAATCATTTAGTAAAGTGTCAAAACAAACGCACTTCCGGTTATCTGATTTTTTCAAACTCGGAATTTCAACAACATATTTAATTCTAATTAACATTATTTAGATAATAGAATTGTCTAAAAAACTGAAATAGCAGTTAAGATGAAAACCTAACCCCACCGCTCCCCCAGAAGTGCCCTTAAATGAATTTTCCTGGAGAAATGTTCAAATAAAAATCGTAGTTTGTATGTGTAGTTGATAATACCAAGTTTAAAGAAAATCTTCAAAGCCATTTTTCAGAAAATTGCAAAAACGTAAAAAAAACAACTAGTAATGGTACTTCCGGTTGAGGAATATTGACACATAACGCACCGTCAGATTCCATGGTGATACCTAACCGTAATATCAATTTGAACTTTCTACGATTTTTCGTTTTTGAGCTGTGCTGTTCACATACATACACACACACACACACACACACACATACACACACACAGACAATTTGCTAAAAACCACTTTTTTGGACTCAGGGGACCTCCAAACGGATATTTCCGGTGAAAACTCGATATCGAAAATTTGACACGATTACCATACTTCCTCTTCCATGCGCAATGAAGAATGCAAAAAAAAGGACAGAAAAATTGTTTTTATCTTGTCAACCTCTATTTCTTGTTAAAGTTAGTAAAAAAGTTAAATCCAGTTTATACAGAAGGTCTATAAGGACCAAAAAAAAGTAGGCATATATCACGCAGAGACGATTTAAGCTATTGAGCAACTAAAGAAGGGGGTTTCCTTATATTTTATTACTGTCGTCCATAACTACTGCAGCTAATAATATATAATAAGTAATTTGTATTTACTAAAGATGGATACGTATTATTTATATATACATATATATATATGCAAATCATAAGGGTTGGTAAATTAGTAGAAAAGGTTGGTTTAGCAAGAACAATGGCCAAGTATTTATCAAGGGATTAAGAAGCATTGTCCTGTTTTCAACGACTCTATCCTTTCTCTACGTTTATACCTTTTAATAAAATGTACTACAACAAAACAAAATATATATATACATATTACAACACTATTCTTATGTAAATGATCTTCCTTTAACAAAAAACCTTAAACACTCTATGCAAAAGAGTAAAAATATAAGTAAGTTAAAATGTACCTTAATGTAAATGTCACCAACAAAATAAATTATTGAAATTAAAACAGAAGGCTAATTTTTAAGTCTTTAAATGCGTTTAAAAACTGTATTTTTTTTTTTTAGTAGAATGAAAAAAAAAAAGAAGTAAATAAATAGACATTGTACTAAAATTAAAATGTAGTTTTCTCTTATTACGTGCTTTCTTTCTCTCACGGTTGTTCTTCTGGAAAGTATTGTTTTGTATCAGATTTAAAAATTGAGTGTTTTCGTTCGGAAATATATAACATCCGGTGCTTTTAGGTCTTCCAAAACTTTCGAACTTTTGGATCTACCTTTCTCTCATGTCTCTTTGCGTGTGTGTAAACTACGTGAGAGGAAGTGCCCATTCCTCCATTCCTGGAGGTATCCCAGTCTAACTTTATGAACTTACATTGACACTTCCACCATTCAAACAACACACAAAGGCTGTTGATGTGTGCAACTACTTGGATTTAGCGAACGTATAGGTAAATTGCAGCTCATCACCAAACACAGTAGGAGGTGTGTTTAGAAGTAGCACACTGGACTAACAAGGAGTTCGAGTCCAGCAATGCTACCCTAAGAGCTTATACAGCTCAACCGTCAGATAAAGGACAGTTTGTCCGGCAACGAGATCAGTGCCATCGAGAGAGCACAATATGGGCCCACAAGGGCATTAGATAACATAGACTTTATTTAGATAATGTAGGGCCTTGGTTTCTCCCCCAATGATACTAATTCTGTATAAAAATACTAACATCTAAATGAACCACAATAGATATTTCACGTTGTAGTGAATTTGGGCTCGTATAGGCCAGTCTTACCACAGAAATCATTATTTATATAAAAAAAATTTGGTCAAATATTCAATGCTGTCAAAAATGCTGTCAGTAATGGGCGAGTCCATGGCAACCGTAACCGAGGTGAATGAAAATTTTCCTGACACCAATGAAAAAAACACAAATCACACACACACACACTCCAACACATAAACACATAATCACTACAATTAGCAATATAGCTGTGATTAAACACAGCACAATATTATGAAATGTGCTATTGAAGCGTCAATCTGGTTTTAAATTTACTGCTTTTGTCAGTTTAATGGTGGTATCGCTTTGAAATGTGTATCCTTTAATGTTGTATTCATTTGGTTTTAATTAAAATTTTTAATGTTTGATTGAGACAATTAATTGCAATACCTTTATTAATTATAGATTACATCTGAATGATAAAAATGTCATTAATTTATGTGCTCAGTTTTCGCTTTACTTTAAAGTTTTCCGCAGTTTTTTATTATTATTTTTCTTCTACATTTGCTTACGAGAAATTAGTTTTACCAAAACAAATTTTATCAAAGATAGTTCAAGAAATAGAATTTCTGGTGAATCTGTCTGCATATATATTACTAAAAGTTATAAAATATGAACCAATCAAAACCATTTATTAATGGAATATACATTAGTAAAAATTTCTCCTTATAAATATGCATTTTTGTACGTTTTAATATATTATAATCGTTAAATTTTCAATTTTATTTATTCAATCATTTTTGTGAGCTACACGCTTTATTTGAAACATTTTTTTCTAGGTATATACATTTATGGGCACTTTTGGGGGAGCGGTGGGGTTATGGTTTCGTCTGAAATGCTATTTTAGTTCATCAACGTGCTATACAATTCTGCCAACTAAATAATATTAATTAGAATGATATAAGTTGCCAAAATTCCCAGTTTGAAGAAAATCGATTTGAGCGGAAGTGCGACTTTACTGAATAGGTTTTACAGTTTTTTGTGACTTTCTCCATAAAAATGCCCGACGGTTTTAAACACTAATAAGAATTGTAAGTGTGGAAGAAGATTTTGTCACGAGAAAGTCATATGAGTGTTTCACACCAGATTTTTTTTCTCTTTTAAAAACACTCCGACTCGTTAGCAATTCGATTTAATTCAAAATCTGTAAATTCTTAGCGCGCGTACAAAAAAGTTGGCCACGCAATTTCTGGACTGTCACACTATGTCTATCATTTAGATTTAAGAATCTAAATTATAATTTATTTCAAACATTTTTTACAGAATTCATTTCAAATTGGAACTGAGGGGGTGGGGGTGAACAGTTACGTTACCCCTTTCTTTAAATTTGATATTCCTTCCAAATAGCATAAAGGGTAATTATTTTATGAAGAAATTTGGTGAGGATCGGTCAAGAAAGAAACAATCAATTATGCCAACGTTTCGACAGAGTTTCCTGTCTTTATCAAGGCTTTAATATATAAATAGTCATGAAGATGTGAGAAAGAATTTTTAAACATACGCATATGTTACATCGCAGAAACATATGGTAAAACAATTAAATGTTACTGGTTTCTTGTCTTAAATCATCCACAGAAATTTAGATGTATAGATGAATTAAATCATTTCTGTAGATGATTTAAAGACAAGAAACTAGTAACTTTTAAGTTTCTTTTTACTTTCTCTAGTAAGACGAAGTATTCTAATCGTGTCAATTTTCTATATCGAGTTTTCACCGGAAAGATCCGTTTTGAGGTCCCCTGAGTCCAAAAAAGTGGTTTTTAGCAAATGGTCTGTGTGTGTGTTGGTCCAAAACCGTAAAACCGTAGAAAGTTGAAACTTGATATTCCGTTTAGGTATCACCATGGCATCTGACTGTGGGACATCTGTCAAAATTCCTTAACCGGAAGTACCACTTTACTTGTTGTTTTTTTTTACTTTTTTGCGTTTTTCTCAAAAATGGCTCCGACGATTTTCTTCAAACTTTATATATCAACTACACCAACAAAGAGCTACAACTTTTATTTGACATGTTTCTTTTGGAAAATTCATTTAAGGGCAGTTATGGGGGAGGGGAGGGGTTAGGTTTCCATCTAAAGTGCTATTTCAGTTTATTAGACAATTCTGTCATCTAAATAAGGGGCGGGTGTTGGTGTTATTGGTTATGAGCATGGACTTGTAAGTGGGAGGACCCCAGTTCGAGTCCAGCGTATAACTAAATTTTATATTTGTTTAAAAAATGTTAATAGTAAAGTAGGTGCTTCCGCCCCCGTCCACGACACCTAATTTGGTAGTTGGACGTTAAGCCCGCCTGAAAAAAATAGGCATTACTTTACTTTACTTTTACTTTACTATTATCAGCTAAATAATGTTAATCAGAATTGAATATGTTGTTGAAATTCCGAGTTTCAAAACAAATCGAATAAACGGAAGTACGTTTACTTTACCACTTTACTAAATGATTTTTTTCACTTTTTCGCGATTTTCTCAAAAATGACTCCGACGATTTTCTTCAAACTTCTTATATAAACTAAACATGCAAAGATATACAAGTTTTACTTAAAACATTTCTCTAGGAAAATTCATTTAAGGGCACTTTTAGAGGAGGGTTGGGGTTATTTTATTGTCTAAAGTGCTATCATAGTTGATTATACAATTCAAATTATGGGATAAACTGCCATAAACTGTCTTGTTTATATACTGTCATTTCAACATAAATTGTGGTTTCATCCATCCCCCCCCATAAACAATATTGAAGGCAATAATGCTTTAAATTATAATTTTAAAACAATAATATTAGTTTCGTGAATCATGAACTTTATATAAGTTTATTTAAAAATCAGATCCTACAATTACTGGATATATTTTCAAAATTCACAATTAATTGGAATTACCGAGATTGAATATTCGATAATGTCTCACTGTGATAATCAGATAACCTCCTAATTATAATGAAACAATTATGTGCTTTTCCACGGCCTTGTATTATTATTAAAATATAAATCGATGAGAACGATGTATCATTGTTTTTTTTATATTTTCAAGGAATTTAATTAATTATTAAATTTAATAATTTAAATGAATATAGAGTGTTGTTTTTATTTTAAAAAATGTTTATTAATTAATGATTTATATTTTTATATTGTTCATATGTTATAACTAAATATTATTTTAAATGAAGAGAATATAGAAAAAAAAAAAAAATCTGGCGTGAAACACTCACACAACTTTCTCTTACTCCAGTTCTCAAAATTATAACTGACAAATTTTATAGTTTGTGTACCAAATTTAATGAAATTCGTCGAGAACTGAAACAACTGTTCAGTAAAAGCGCACTTCCGGCTTACTGATTCTCTTGAAACTTGGAATTTTGGCCATCTGTTTATTTCTAATTAATTTTGTCTGGATGATAGAATTGTATAATCAACTATGATAGCACTTTAGAGGAAAACATAACCCCACCCCTCCTCCAAAAGTGCTCTTAAATGAATTTTCCCAGAGAAATGTTTTAAGTAAAACTTGTATATCTTTGTATGTTTAGTTAATATTTGAAAGTTTCAAGAAAATCGACAATGTCATTTTTGAGAAAATCGTGAATAAGTGAAAAAAATCATTTAGTAATGTGGTAAAGTAAACGCTCTTCCGGTTATCCGGTTTTTTGAACTCGAAATTTCAACAACATATTCAGTTTTAATTAACATTATTTAGATGATAGAATTGTTTAATAAACTGAAATAGCACTTTAGATTATAACCTACCCCACCCCTCCCCATAGCTGCCCTTAAATGAATTTTCCCTGAGAAACATTTCAAATAAAAGTTGTAGCTCTTTGTACGTGTAGTTGATATACGAAGTTTGAAGAAAATCGTCGGAGTAATTTTTGAGAAAAACGTAAAAAAGTAAAAAAAAAAAACAACAAGTAAAGTGGTACTTCCGGTTGAGGAATTTTGACAGATGACCCACTGTCAGATCCCATGGTGTTACCTAAACGGAATAACAAGTTTTAACTTTCTACGGTTTTTCGTTTTTGAGCTACGCTGTTCACATACACACACACACATACACACCCACACACACACAGAGACCATTTCTAAAAACTACTTTTTTTTACTTAGGGGACCTTAAAACGGATATTTCCGTAAAAACTCGATATCGAAAATTTGACACGATTACAATACTTCCTCTTACTGGGAGTAAGAGAAAGTAATAAGTATGTTATATATACTATCGAGATATTCTTGCGATAATGTTTTGATGGCACTGTACTCATTTGTAACAAAGTTTTAGCTTCAAAAATAAATAAATAAATAAATAAAATAAAAACAAAATATACATTAGATCCACGGTAGGATTCTAAATTTAAAGAAAGTCGGATTTTCCGGAAGTATGACTTTATAATATCGTTGAGTTTTTTGTTGGAATTTTTCGAAGAAGGGGTACAATGATTTTCATTAAACTTATAAAACTAATTACACAAATACAAACCGATATCTTTTATTTATAATATTTTTCACAAAAAAAATTATTTTAATTAGTTCGGCGAAATCTACAGCTTTATATTTCAAATTATATGGGATGTTACTGGCGCTCTCTTCTGGAATAAAGTCTAATCTATGGGGACTACTACCTGCCAGATTAGGTATTTGCCCATCTACTATCTCCATTTATTTTTCAGGCTGGCTTAACGTCCAACTACCCCAAATTAGATGTCCATGTATGGGGCGAAGCACATACTTTACTATTTAACATTTTCATAAACTAATATAAATTTAACAGTTTATACGCAGGGCTCGAACTAGGAACCTCTTAATTATCATTCCATGTTCATAAACAACTTCTGTATTTACGTTAGGACAAATAAGTAAAATGTGAGGTTTAATGAAATTTGTCATTTTTATATATACGTAATTATATTAAGAGCCAGTAAGAGAAAGTTGTGTGAGTGTTTCTTACTATTATTTTTTTTATTATTATTTGTCTTTGGTGTGGGACCAAACCCTATGCATCCAAAGCCCCACTAGGTTAGCTACCCCAAGAAAAACAACAACAAACCGGGTCTGAAACAAATATCCAGACCCGGGTCTAATCCATCTAAGATTCACCGCAATTCGAACAAATCGGAAAATAACCTTAAGGGGAAATAGTCTAAGCTTTTCCACAGACATCCTGCTCCGACCAACGGTCCTGATCCTAATCTCCTCACAACCCAGACAATCTGTCATAAGATGGATGGATGTTTCCTCCTCTGTTTCACAGATTCTACAAAATGGATCCGGCATGAGCCCCATTAAGTAGAGATGTCTCCTTAAACCACAATGCCCAGTAAGCGATCCAACCAGATGCCTGAGAGAGCTCCGTGAAAGACACAGCAACGTCTCACTAATAGCCCAGTCCGGACCCCAATGAGCATTTTGGGCAGCCGACAACCAAATGAGCTCATCCATAAGGAAGAATGCTGTGAGGCTGTCCATGATTGGCCAGAAGACACGCTAACAGTAGGCTCGGAACCAATGAAAGGTAGAGAGGGGCCTAATTTGGCAAACCTATCCGCCTCCTTATTCCCAAAAATTCCCATGTGACCTGGCGTCCAAACTAGAAGCACTTCCTTCAGAGAACAAAAGCTCTTCCAATCCTTTAGAACATTCTAATACCAACCTGGAAGTGAAGACACATGAACTCAGCGCCTTCAGCGCAGCTTGGCTGTCCACCAAAAAATGATACTTTACGGTTATGTTCTCCGATAAGTAGTGTGGGAAATTGCTCAGGAGAAGGTTTTTGACGGAGACTCATTCTTGAGACCAGGATTCATTAGTAGATTAGTAGACCCACGGATAGTTAAAATCTACGTAGGATATAATTACTAAAGTCTACTAGATTATTATAGCCTCACCATGTTGATTGTACAAACGAATTAATGGACAATAAACAATAAGAAAACAGATTTACAAATTTTTTTTCAACACTTCTTGATGCTGTGAATCCGCAGATAAAAAGCACATCTTTCAGTGAAGAAAGCTCTTCCAGTCTAGTGTTTGACACTGGATTATATTATTATTATTATTTTTTTTTTTTTGTAAGCACGCAAGATATGACCGATAACTCCCGATAGCCCCGCTGTAGGGGTGACATTATACATTTTTTTTCTGCATCAATTACAGCGGTTATTTAGCACTACCTCCAAGCGATTTTACTTGCTCTTCTCTCTCGTCACTTAAGCTGGCCTAGCATATTTGATAATCTATGTGATTTCCACAAATACGTACATTAATAATAAAAAAAAAAAATTATAAAAAGAGAATTATTTAAGAAAATAAAATATAAATTAATATAAAAATCAAAATACAGTAGGACAGAACGTTTGAAATGCAAATAACAATAATTAAAATTTATTCCAGAAAGTTTTCCAGGTAAAAAAAAAAAAAAAAAATTAAATCAACATTATTTAATAATAATGAAATAATTAAAACCCCTAATTAATAATGTATTAATGCAAATAAAAATTATTATTTTTTGTATTTATATAATTTAATGAATTTTTTAAAACAGATCGTCAAAAAGTACAATGTATAATTGCTGAATTTTTTTGATTAATTTATTATTTTATCATATCAAAAAACAAGGAATTTTGGCAAATAGAATCATGATTTATTACAATTTGAAAATTAAAAAAAAATTACAATATATTTTTGTTGGACATAATATTAAATATTAATATGTAAAACAGTGAACTTCTGTATCGTGAAATCATTTCGGTAATAAATATTTTCTAGGGGTAATGGACAAAATACAGCAACTGTCTCTGCCCTCTCACTCTATTACTCTCACACTCTCTCTCTACTTCTATCCCACATTTCTGTAAGGGTCAATTATAGATAAACTAAACAAGCAAATATTATAATTAATTAATACATCGTAAAATAAACAACCCAGTTTAATTTAATTAAATTATTTTCTCAGAACAACTATATATGTATTCATTCTATGAAAATAATGATAGTATATAATTTATTCGAATTTATAGGAATCAACAATTTGTCGAAAACTACTAAAAATACTTTTTAAGGAGAAAACAAAAAAAATTGCAAACAAATATTTCACGCATCATTTTCTTAGTAATGACCCCAAAGGTACATCATTAATTGAGATGAATGAAATCTTTATACACCAAGATCTTTGAATAATTTTTAATATTGACTATATCGTAATATTAAAAAAATTTAATGTGAAACACTCTCATACTCCTCATAGTTCTATCCTAATTTTCTTTAATCTATAATATTGTCTGATTGTCATGATAAAAGTCGAAAAATCTGGTATGAAATATTCACACAACTTTCTCTTACTCCAGTTTTTAAAATTGTAATTGACAAATTATATAGTTTGTGTACCAAATTTGATGAAATTCGTTGGTGTTGTAATGTTATGGTGTGATGATGTGTATTTGTGGTAACTAGCACGAGCGGTTTCGTATTAGGTCTTGTAAGTATGTTTGAGGAAAATATATAAGTATAAGAATAATTAAGAACACAGTGGTAGATTGAATTAAATATATTCTCTAAGAGAAATTAAGTTACTTTGAATATCACAATTGCTTATAATAATTTCTTATAACGTAATACTGGTATACCTCTGATGTTTCCACTTTGATTTCTAGCACAAGTCTGTCCTTAAAACAATCTCTTCTCTTTGTTCCTTCAATTCCTCCCCTGTGAGAAGAAGGGGTAGTACAATGCCATAATTGTTCTTAAAGTTTTCCAGTAACTGTTTCCATATACCTGGCTTGTCCTTTTGCAAGGGAATGTCACATATCTAGATATTTTTGATTTATTTATGAATTAATATATTTCTAAATTTCTTGCATCCATCACATTAATGTTATGGTGTGATGATGTGTATTTGTAGTAGCACGAGCGGTGTTGTAGAAAAAGGGCTTGTAAGTTTGTTTGAGGAAAAGGTAGAAGTATTAAGAATAATTAAGAAGTCACCACTGTTTTATAAATAATTATATTCTGTTAAAATAATAACTACAAGTTACTTGATATTATAAACTAATTTAATATATTGTGAAACTGGCACTAATACAAGGAGAGCGATTCCTGAAATGTTCCGGCTTTCTGAAGTGTTTTGGCTTTGGAAGCAGAAATACGACTTAGTTGATTGAAGGCTGAGTTTACACTATGTACTCTTTTTGAAGTAAAATTCACATTATAAAATATTCTAAATTATTTTTAAAAACTATTATTTTTCATTTCGTTCTTCCACTACATTATGCACACTTCCGATTTACTAATTTTCTTGAAACTTGTAATTTTAGCCATCTATTTATTTCTGTTTTGAATGGTAGATTTGTATAATAATCAACTATGATAGCACATTAGAGAAAAACATAACCTCACCCCTCTCCCCCAAAAGCCCCCTTAAATGACTTTAACCAGGAGAAATGTTTCAAATAAAAGTTGGAGCCGTTGGGCTTAAAGAAAATCGTTGGAGCCGTTTTCAAGAAAATACCAGAAAACTGAATAATACATTTCAGTAAAAAATGCACTACTGGTCATCCGATTTTTCCAAACACGGAATTTCAACAACATATTTAATTCTAATTAATATTATTTAGATGACAGAATTGTATAGTAAACTTAAATAGTACTTTAGTGGAGAAACTAACCCCAACCACTCCCCTGAAAGTGCCTTTAAATGAATTTTCCCAAGAGAAATGTTTTGAATAAAAGTTGTATATCTCTGTATGTGTAGTTGATATACTAAGTTTAAAGAAAATCGTCGTAGCTATTTTTAAGAAAATCGCAAGAAAGTAAAAAAATTCATTAAGTAAAGTGGTACTTTCGGTTGAGGAATTTTGACCGATGATCTACTGTCGGATCCTATTGAGTGAGATACCTAAACGGAATATGAAGTTTGAACTTTCTACATACACAGATCATTTTCTAAAAACCACTTTTTTTGGACTCAGAGGACCCAAAAAACGGATATTTCCGATGAATACAAGTTATCGAAAATTTAGCACGATAATAATACTTCCTCTTACTAGGAGTAAGAGAAAGTAAAAAAATTTAATAATCTGGTCAGATGGAAAAAAAAAAATGATAGAAATAAGGCATAATATGTTAGTCTATGTGTTCAACAAGTCTGAATAATGTTAGAGGGTGAACTGTGCACATACAGGTCACATTGTGATTTAAAATAGCAAAGAAAGAGAGATTGTGTTTGTGGTTTTGTGTGTGTGTGTGTGTGTGTGTGAGAGAGAGAGAGAGAGAGAGAGAGAGAGAGAGCGAGTGAGTGTCCATATACGCCTGAAGAGTAATGTCATACATATTACAACTTATATGGGCGACTTTAATACTATTACTAAAGCTCAAGCTGTTAAAGCTCAAGCAATATACATAACAGTATTAACTACAAGTGGATGAACTTAAAAAGATTTCATTTCCATTCTTATTATTGTTATCAACGTTAGCCTAACTAAATACTGTACACAATAAATTCAACAAAATTAATAAATGGAAGCCACTGTTGTTGATTAACTATTTAATATAACCGAACATTGTAACCAACTATTTTGACTTACGTAATTCCTAAATACTTGAAAACTTTTAGAGTACAAAGGTAATGCCTAAAAGATTTCATCAAAATTCCGTCCTCCATCGTTTGGCAAAAAATTTGACGTGTGAAATATCACATCACTTTCACTTAAAGCACTGTGAAACTTGTTGGTGTATTTCTGGAGAAAGTTGCAGAAAACTGAAAAAAAACAAAACTGTTCTGTAAAGGTCACCTGCCGTCAACTGATTTTCTTTGAATTCGAAATTTTGGCATCCATTGAATTCTAATTAACATTATATAGAGTATAGACGATAGAATCGTATAATAAACTGATTTACTGATTTACTGCTTTACAGGAAACCATAACCAAAAGTCATCTCCTAAAACCCCCCTTCTTAAAAGTATTTTCCCAGAAAAATGCTCAAAAAAAAAGTCAAAGATCATGCTACATGCACCTAGTGCATGTATAAAGTTTAAGGAAAATAGTTGAAACTGGTTTTCCAGAAAATCGCGACAAAAAAAACCTGAAAAATCTATTTAATAAAGTGGTACTTCCGGTTTTGTCCGATTTTTACTTAAATCTTATTGTGGGGTCCTGTGATACCATTAAAACGAAAAGGTCCATGTGTGTACTAGAAAAAATCACAGAAATGGTTTTGCGGCTGAACAATCCCCCAAGACCTTTTTCTAAATACCACTTTTTCAGACTCTAGAATCTTCTCTTGGAATTTTGGCTTCATATTCAATTCTTATTATTACTATTATTACAGAGAAGTCATAATCGTATAATATATTAAAGTGGTACTTTAGAAAAAAGCCTAATGTCATTAGAAAAATTCTTAAATGAATTTTGCTCTGAAAAATGTTTCAAATAAATGTTGTAGCTCTTTTTATGATTACTTGGTAGGTTTAAAAAAAAAAGTGGTTGAAGCTGGTTTCGAGAAAATTGCAAAAAATATGAGAAACCGTTAGAGTGGTATAAAACCCTAATTGTCGCCTAGTTGGTATTATCGAATGCTGCTGCCTTCTAGGGGAGTGGCAAGGAGAGATTAAAGAGGTGGGGATAGTCTCTGATGGTCAGGCTGCACTGAGGGCTTTGAGCAAGCCGTGTTGGAGTTCAAAATTGGTGGGAGAATGTAGGAGAAGGCTTAATGCCTTAGCTCAGAGGAGTAAAGTGCAGCTCTATTGGGTACCCGGGCATTGAGAGGGGGGATCGCCTGGCTAGGGAGGGATCCTCTTTATCTTTTTGTGGTCCCAAGCCAGCCTTCGCCGTCACTAAGAGGTTTTGTGATTGCCAGATCAGACTTTGGGAGAGGAGGGTTATTAGAGAAATGCTGGGAGGACACGCAGCGGTGCCTACAGGCTAAAAGATTCATCAAAGGAACAAAGTAGGGGGTTTCAGATTACCTCCTGTCCCTTAGTAGGATAGAACTGAGGACCTTGGTGGGTGTAGTGACCGGACACACATGGGTGTCTAGTCATTTGCATAATATAGGGAGGACGTCCAGTCCTATATGTCAGAAGTGTGATGATAGAGTTAGAGAAACGGTGTATTACTACTTAGTTAGTGTCTCCTGGTACTAGTGTGATGGATGCCAAAAATATAAAAATATATTTAATTTGAAATTATCAAATTATGAACAAAATTAACATTCCCTGGCAAAAGGACTATTCAGGTAGAAGTCCACTATTGTCTTTTAGAGTTTATGAACTTGATAGCATTGTTTTACCCCTTCTTCTCACAGGGGAAGATTTGAACGAACAATTAGAAGGCATTCCTTCAAGAACATTCTGAGCTAGAAAATCACCAGAACACTTCAGGAATCAGTGCCAGATATAAGTTAAAACATAAGAGTTTATTCCAACTAATTTTAGTAAATTAATAAGCATATTGCTGTGTAGTTGTGGTGGTTGGTTCCGCAGAGCTGGAAAGCATCAGAGACATTTTCCGTGGTAGCCTGCTTCATTTTGTGGTTAGCGACCGGTTTCGGGCGTTCGCCCATCTTCAGGATGCGTTTTTCAGACAGTGTGATAACACAGACTTGCACAGAGCAATGTTAATTTTCACACTCACTAACTTTGCTCTGTGCAAGTCTGTGTTGTCACACTGTCTGAAAAACGCATCCTGAAAATGGGCAAACGCCCGAAATCGGTCGCTGACCACAAAATGAAGCAGGCTACCACGGAAAATGTCTCTGATATTGCTGTGTTATTGAATAGCATTTAAATATCTTTAAAGAATATATTTAATTTAATCTACCAGTGTTTTCTTAATTATTCTTATTACTTCACTCTCTTAAACTTACAAACACAAGCCCTTTACAAAACCGCTCACGCCACAAGCTACCACTACACTACAACACAACACACCAATAACATTTCACTAGGTTTCGTGTATTTGTGCGAGGGCATCACTCTCACGGGATTGCCTGGGCGAGTTGGAGTTGGAGGATGTTTTGGGATATTGTAGACTGACCGGTAGATACGGGGGGAGATTAATTAGGGGGATGAATGGGGGGAAATGGGGGGATACAAGCCACATAGGCTTAGGTCCCAAGCCAATAGGCACCCAGTTTTCCAATAATAATAATTGTCGCCTAAGCCCCAAGGTAGCACCTAAACGAAATACCAAGTCTCAGCTTTTTTAAGCTTTTCAAAAACATACACACGCAAACATCAATTTCCAAAAACCATATTTTGGACTTATGGCAGCTCAAAACTTCTATTTCCGGTGAAAAGTCAATTTCGAAAATTTGGCACGATTTGGCACAGCAGTAAGAGTAAGTAAATAACTGGTGTGAAACACTCAAACAACTCTTTCTTATTGCTCTTAATATAATGACCCATTTTT
>JAAEAF010014238.1:0-54239 GCA_011037195.1 Triatoma infestans
ACACACACACATATATATATATATATATATACATATATATAGACACATACTAGGAGTAAGAGAAAGTAAAATAAATATTTAAAAATTATTCTCGGGGGATAAGTTTTAATAAAGTTTCTAGAAGATACCGAAAATAATGTTTAACGCTGTAAAACCTATTATTTAATCAAAATTAGTGGGTTATGTTAACAACCAACCAAAATCAACATAAAATATGAAAGCCAAACATATACCGACTGCAGAGTGCATCGAAAGAGTATGCATCTCTCGGATACAAAGTGTTTTTGGACTTAGCCGTTGATCTTGTCTAATAGCATTTTGAAAAGTCGCTAGATATCGAGGCAGATTCAGGTATGCTTGCCTTTTTGGTTGCATTAAAATCGTCGTCTAGAGTTCTTCCTGGAATATTACTTTACCTGCAATGTGATTAAATGGCTCGTCCTATCTAGCCAATTAATAAGTTGAGATAAATTCCTTTTTCCTTTGATGAAACTTTGTTCTGCCATAGATTCATTCAGTGATGATACAAAACATTTGATGATCCTATTCTTTTAAATACAAGCAGTTCATTTAATCTGTTAGAGGTTCATCCAGGCTTAAGAGGCTTAAGTAAGTAATAAGTTAATCAAGAGTTTCAACATGTCAACTCGCCATGCTCACTTGACGTATCCAAATAAAATAAATTGCGCAATATGAACTTACTTTGAATTTGGATTAGCGTTAACTCTATTTATATACGATTTGAGTTTGTATACGATTTTTAATAACTCTTTTGTGAAGAGATCCGAAGATTTATAATTATTAAGATTTGAAATTATTCGTCCATAGCGACAGGTTGGCAGGATTGAGAAGTTAATGAGACTGCTGTTTAAGAAACAACAGCTGTGCGGTTGATGCCTGCAAAAATGAAGATTCAAACGCTGGTCCTGGTGAAATTCCACAACAGAGGAGTATTTATTCCACTATAATTAAATTTGGAATAACTTGTGTTATTACTAGCCTTCAGACTGCTCACCAATTATATTTCCAAGCTAACATAAGACCTGAAACTTGTTATGTCGGCTAACAAAAAATGTTTCTGACACGTACCACACTATGTATGAGGAAAGTTGTAAGATTATAATACTGTTTGTGTATATGTTACTTAATATCAAAAATGGAATCTTTGATCAAAACCTTATAAGCTCCCGGAAATATTCAACAAGTGTGGTGCGTGACAGAAATTTTTAAGTTCAAGTCAACTCTCTATATGTATAGATAACCTTACTCAGACCAAAACTAGTCAGGAACAACATAAATAAGCGTACTACAAAGAACAAAAGCCTAGATGTTATCCAGCATTGCGGACCAATCTAAGTATTCAACAATAGGAACAGATATTTTGTGAATAAATATTGTTACATTTATTTTCTCCAAATGACAATAGGGTGGGAAGGTAACCAATGATTGATGCCTTTCCAGAATCTATCTCCAATCCATTTATAAAAGTAATTTATCGCAAACACATAAAGGAGAAGTTTCAATGAAATCAGTTTGATTATTCACTAAAATGGAAAAATAGAAACCTTTAATTCGAATATCCATCCAGACAATCAAGAGACATATTTCTATTTCAGCATATTGCTTCAATGCTTGAAAAGAGAAATACTGTAAAAGACATTTTGATAAAATGTTGTTTTTATGCTATGTAGATCTATCACAGTCAAAGTGAATGAAATATGTTCAACAAACAAACATTTGCTCGCGGCTTTTTTTGTTATTTTCGTGCATATGTACTGTATTATCTCCCCTTGGTTTTCAATCTTTTACAGAGATTTTCATTGCTCTTTCTTTATACTACTCTCTCTGATATTTTCAAACAAATTGTTTATTATTAATAATATTACTTTTTGATATAATAAATTTTCTTGGATCTATTTTCATAGCTGCGACATTGTTATGTATTATGTCACTCCTTTTAAAATAATCTATTATTTTGATTATATTTCATGGAAGTGCTTATATATCGTAATAAATATTATTACGTAATAAATATTAATTAAATATCACTAATAAATAAATTACTATTATGAATGACTAAAATATTTTAAATTTTTTAATAGAAAATGACTAAATTTGTGCTTTAATAAAAGGAATAAAATAAACATATAAAGTTCTTTGTCCATAAGAGTGACCTGATTTTAATAAATAATATCACAAATCCATGCCTGAATAAACCTCCATTATTCATTGCATAATATTAATTAGGGAGGTTGGCATAATTCCAGCCCTTACTGATATTTCCATTTCTTCCTTCTATTAGATGATTTTATTTATAATGAGAGATTTATTTTTCACATTATACTATATCAAATATTTATTATTTGTAAATATTATTATACAATAAACTGATCAATTAATCGGTCACAAATCCTTTCATAATTAAGCAAAGTCAATTTACTAACTGAAGATGCCTAATCCAGCAACATCGGTGAAAAGTTGACCTAAACCGTGTTTCTTCTGATGTATATGGCATTCTCTTAAGAACACACAAACGCTGTATTAAATTTTTCAAATACGACAGCACTAAAAAATTCCCCACCTCAATAAATTAATTGGAAAAGTATTTATTCACTGAGTTTTAAGGTAACCAACCACTGCGTCGGTGGTTTTTGCTAGAAACCGACTTTTCGTCCATATATTGCAATGAGCCTCTTCAGGGTCGTTACACCTTGAAAGTTAATGTAACAGCCATTGCTTCTAGAAGGAATTAAACCTAATTTTAAATTTGACTCTGACATGTAAAATGTCTTGTTTCTGCTTCTCTCTTTCTCTCTATCTCTCTCTCACACACACACACACACCCCCCCCCACACACACACTTTCATAATTCACTTTATGTGGGAGTCGAACCATGACTGTTTGCATCAGTGATGATGATGGTAACCACTAAACTACGCTGGGTTTTATATGTTTCACTCTAATGAATTAATATAACATAAATAATAATAACAATAAATAATATAAATCAAGTTTCTTCCAACATTTATTCATTTTAATGGCCCTTGATCTTGTAAATTGGCCAACATATGAACATTTAAGTTCATTTAATAACTTAAGAACACTTAAAAACTTTCGCACTGAGCATTGTATATGAATGTAGCTTTAATATAATTCAACTAAACTTGATTAAGTGACACTGAAGGAAGATCACTATTCGAAATTAGTCAGATCTAATAAAATGAAGCATGGTAAGACGAATAAAATCCCATGCAGCCCTGAGGACCCTACATATTCAACAACCAAAATTGACTAATAAACTACCAGTATAAAATTAATTAACAATACTATTAATTCAAAATTAACTAACAAACAACTAGCTCATAATTAACTAATTAAGAATTAATTTAATATACTAAAGTTTGCATAAATTATTCATTAATTTTACTGCTCTTTAAGGAGGATATATTCACATTTCTATTGCGCCCCATTATGACTCAAAGTTTTTAGAATTCTATAAATAATTAATGTACATACGAAGTGTGACAATGAAAATATCATAGAAAATAGACCGACCAATCAACTATACTTGATCACAAAAACAATTGCATTTCGAAGGCAAAGCTTGATTCTTACTTCAAAGAGCAAGCTTGGATAAAATTCCAAAAATTAATTTAAATATTTTTTTAACCTTATTTTGATGACTTTTGTGATTCTCGCTTATTAAGTTCGAAGTCGGCCTTCCGCGAAAGTGAACTAGCCATTACTTCAGAGATCTTGATATTCCAGGAATAACCAGACAGACAACACGAACAAATGACATGATCAACTCCTTCTCATTCAATATAGTCACTATACCTGCAGATTAGTAATATGTGCAATTATTTCAGCTTTCACATTAAAGTATACAACACATATTTATACACCAATTGTTCCCCAATTACACATTGCAAACTTTACAAACGACTACGTACATTCCTTACACAAAAAATATAACCATCAAGGAAGCGACATAGAACTTTTAGATTGCAGATACTTTGGTTTTATAGCCACACCATTTACACAAATCTAAATCTAAACTCTGATTATTTAAATAAATTATGTCCATTAAGAAATATAATTAATAACTTTAACTATTTTTTATTAATTCATAATAAGCTGTTATAGATTTATTTGAGTGAAACTTATAAAGCCTCCGCCATAATCTACAGATTATCTTCGTCTTTGATGCGAGCAATCAGGAATCATGATTTTGGAACAGTGTTGATCCGTCTAAACAGCATTGTGAAAAAAAATGGATTAAAATAAAAAGTAGGGAGTTATAATTAACAGCGGATCTTGGAGGAGAATTCAGAATTAAATGGCGATGGGAAGTCCAGCATGTTTTCCATGTGCCCTCCCAATACAAATCGCTATCTGGTAGGCTTTAGCCCTTAATGTGCTGTTGTACCAAAGTTTTAGTTCTTAGGAAGTTATAAAAACTTGCAGGATTTTTGAGTTTCTTCTTCTTCTTCTTTAGTGGCGCTTCGGACCTTGGCCTCCTCCAACGATCCGTCGTTATTCATTCCTGTCACCTCTGTTTGCCTTCTATCTCCTTATTCCCATCTGTTTAAGATCTTCCTCCGCATCATCTGTCTTACGGGATCTTCTGGCTCCTCCTGGTCTGCGTCCATTATTTCCACATGATCCTATATTTTTTAATGAAGTTCAACAGGTCTTCATCGCCTACAATTGCCTCAGTTTGGCATTTGTACGAATCCTCCATTGATCACCTACCATTGTAGGACATATTTTCTTAACCATTTTCCCATATACCTAACACTCTCTGATTTTCTTTTGTCATGACCCATCTTTCACTAGTATATGTTACCACTGGTCTGATGTTCGATTTATTATGATAAGCTTTGCCTTCCTTTGCCCAGATAAGCCCAGAATTTTTTGTATAGCAAACAGGCATCTATCGCCTGCCGCTTTTCTGGTTTTTATTTCTTGTTTGAATATTTGTACAGATATGAACTTAGCACTTTAATTTGAATAATTTTACCAGAAAAAAAAATTTCAGGTGACTGAGAAATTAAAAATATCATTAGAATGTTTACTGTAGCTTGAAAGAAATGCGCTGATTAAAATGTAGGTTACAATCAATAAATTTCAAAAATCCCCTAAAAGTCAACTCTTTATTTCCCACAACCCTATATTTTAACTTGAATATTTAGCAAAATTTGAACCAAGAATGGAAAATTGGTTAACTAAATTATAATCATTATATAAAATTAAATTAAAATAAAATTTAAAAGAATAATATTAAAAAAATAAAATAAAATGAAAAAATAAAATTAAAAAATTAAAATCATTGTATAAATAGGAAGTCTTATGAATGTTGTACACCAGAATTTTTAATTAGGAAGAATTATGCAGACGTTCTACCCTAATTTAAAGGAGAAAGCGTTACCTACTTGGCAAAGAAAGAACACAGACGACGGGAGAGCAAAATTTTATAAAAATATAAATCCCAATGTTCCGGAAGTAAACCCTGTTTTACAAGTAAGGCTACAACAAAATAAAATAAAAAATGCCGCGTTATATGTAGATTCAGAATAGATTACGTTATCTACAATAAATATCTTGCTAAAATTGCCAAGGTTACTTCCCCAAATTGTGCCATCTGCGGTGACACAGAGACCCTGGAACACATAATTATGGTTTGCCCTGCATACGACAAGAAGAGAAATATGCTATTAGAAAATATAACACCACATATTATAATACCATACCCATTTAACTATAGAATGATTCTTGGAAAAGCTAGTATAAGGGAAATATACAATAAAATAGTGGATTTTTTAGAGGCAATAAAAATTAAAATATTTATATTTTTTTTTCATAAAACATAATAATGTTAATGAATGTCTGTATGGCTATAAATTGTCAATGCCAAGTGGAAGAAAAAAATTGGAAGAATTAAGTTTAAGGATGAAAGAATATTCCTGTTTTTCGATAAAAACCAAATGTCCTCTTCTGATATAGCTTTAATCTTGTTTAAATTTCTATATTAGGTACATAATAAGAATTAAAAAAAAAAATATATAATGTTTTATAGGCTACATATATCAGTAGAGGACGCTAAAAGGGTAGAGTTTTCTTTGTTTCTCTCGACATTTCTCATGCTGAAGTCCAGCCGTTTTTAACTAGTTTACGTCTTCCTCTATCACATCTAGTACACTAAACGGATAATTGGGAATAATCTTTAAGTTACCGAACATCGTATAAAAAGTCGACAATCTCAAGGCATCATTCTCAGTCAAACTAAACTCACAATTATTAGTGTCTTATATCAACATTTGAACAATCAAAAAATCAACACTCAAAGAAAGTCTAAACAGACTATCAAGAAGGAAACAGCCAGTCCAGTGAACAAGCTTCAAGAGCTCACTAACTATTATCTAGAAGTCTACAACAAAACTAATAAAGAGTTGCACCAGCAATCAACTGTTTGCACTTGGCTTTGAGCCAAACTCTTTTATACAGACTAGAGAGTTCGCTTAGCAATCTTAACCAAACTAACTCATCGACATTTATTAATACAAATAAGAATTCTACTAGCTAATCGGCTGTAAAAACAAGCAACAGTTTTAAATAACAGGGAAGGGAAAACGCCAAGTGGTTAGCGTACTGGACTCTTACGCGGAGGAACCGGGTCGAGTCCAGCTGTGCTACCTTTAGATTTTTTTCTTCCTGGGAGCCTCTACAATCTCTCTCCGGTGATGGACAGTTTTTTTTTTTTTTTAAAAAAAGGCACGTGGGCGATCCCTGGGCTCTCGCGCATACCGCCCGTATAAAAGCCCCTAACCTAAATGATGCCCCTAAAGCTGAGCGGGACGCCCCGAAACAATGGAAATGAACCTAACCAAGCTAATTCTAACCTACAGGACCCTCTAATACTCGATATTTCTGGGGGGGACAAAGAACCTAACCTACCTGTCAAACCTATCTTCCATTCATCCAATAAACTTAAAATTTATTTACACCCCTTCACTTTAAGCTCGTTCATTCAACTATACACACTCTTACCCCCCTCAGTACTCAATATTCCTGGGAGGTATGAGAAACATTTAATCTTGCAAACTAGCCTAAAACTAAGGGTCATAAGTAACCGCTAACCTAAAACCCGCATTCCTACAATATTCACGCAATAATTACTTCCATTCCAACATGTAAACTACCTACCCAATCAGCCCCTATTGACCCATTCCATTCTCGTTTTAAATGCTTCTTCCGCAAATCATCTAAAACTTACGCGGCACTGTTTTCGACCAGCAGAGGCAGA
Source organism: Triatoma infestans (assembly GCA_011037195.1). Classification (NCBI taxonomy): domain Eukaryota; kingdom Metazoa; phylum Arthropoda; class Insecta; order Hemiptera; family Reduviidae; genus Triatoma; species Triatoma infestans. The sequence continues at coordinate 7,307 of JAAEAF010014238.1, forward strand.
CTTTTATTCTCCAAGGCAACGTGGAACCCAGCCACCCTCTGCAAGCGCTGACGCAAACCAGAATACAGAGGGCAATCTGACAAAACACGCTCACTTAACACCTCCTGTCAACACCTTCAGCTCCCATCCCCACCAGACCCATCCCTGCCCATTTACCATCAACTGTCCATGCCCCTTGACCAACCGTGAAACCGCGTATGACAATTAGTCGGAAACAATGCTACACCCCCACTTCACCTCCTGCAAAAAAGAGAGCGTTGTCCTCCCTTTGGTAGAATTCCTCCATCTTTCATTCCACACCCGCAAGAATAAGATATCCAAATCTCGAAAGGCTACGTCTCTGGCCTAGACCGCTATGTCTTCCTCGGGTGGGGCGATATCCAAACTAATATTACCCAAGTTTACCGCCCGAACCAGCTTTAGAAAATCTCTACCCGCGGACCTAACCATTTTTAGATCCAAGGGGAGGTGTCCGTCAGCACCTCCAAAGCCTAAGTCGACACGGTGCGGCTAAACCGTCCCTTTGGCAGCAGCAACGAGCGCTGCGTTGCCGAAAACTGCTGTAATATCCGGGTCTGGTGCACCTTATGCGCTCAGACTGAGGCGCAATAAACCACCTGCGAAACCAGGAGCGCCCAGTATGAAGCCCTCGCAACCTTTCGCTTAACTCCCCACTCATCTCTCCAGATCCGCCTAAGCCGATACCCAATATGCTATGATCTTTCCCGGAGGACCTCACATGAGGGTCAAAACTAAGCTCATAGTCCAAGATTATCCCCAAGTACTCTGTCTGCTGCACCCACCGAAGGCGGTGCCCCCCCCCTATACCGAACCACCGGCTGCCTATTTAAAGCCAACGCACCCTTCATAAGCATCGCAACCGTTTTATGTTAGTGATGGACAGTGTTGTCTGTGACGAGAGAACACTGTCCGGAAGCCGGCAGTGCACTGAGAAGGCTCCGGGCGCCAATGACCGTAGATGTTGACGCGCCTTAATAAATAAATAAATATAAAATAAATTATAGTTTTAATTAACTACGTCAAATGAAACACATCACCCAATTTCATCACTTTATCCTCTCATATAGAGGAAAGATCTCTCCTTACAAATTTTTATATAATATATATTGTGAGTAATGTGTCATAGTGTGCTTTGTTATTGCGATATTCAAATTTCTCTTCACATTCTGCTCCCAATATGTATTTTACCCTATTCACTGAAAAATGTACATAGAGGTAATTTAAATTTGAGACAGTTCAGATAAGGCAGAATTGGTCTTGTCTTCATGATTGCCTTTGCATTTTAGCAAAATCTCTTATATCTCGCTAGAAAAAATCTCCCACACGTTGTACCAATAGTTCCAACCGAAGAATGTCACTTCGTTAATAAATTTTGAAGTTGTCCTATGGAATTAAAACAAGGTCCATAGTTTACCATATTCGTTTATTATTCCGTTACAAACTAAACAGGGTTTAAAACAATGTTGTCGTATTTTATACTATACGGTTTCATTTTGTTCTAAGCAACCTTAATTCATTTATTTACATCATCTTTAATCCTTAGGAACTAGTTTTTTTTTTTTTTTAAAGGAATAAATTAGTGAAAAAACATTCTGAAAGAAATATATTTTACGTAATAATAGTTAATAGCCACTTTTCTAGTTAAAAATAATTCGAAAAATAAAAGTTAGTGGATAACTTCTTTAATAAATCAAACAAATGGCAGAGTTTCTGGAAAGGCCTTCCTCTAAGTTGGGCGCCAGACATTATGGGCAGCCTTATCACATTTTTTTTTACAAATAGTATTTTCGAAAGAATTATCTACTTTGGTCTTCTCTGAACTGTTAATTTGAAGAGATAATAAAACATACTGACATAAGATTAAAATAAAAAAATTCTGGTCTGAAACTACGCACCCCCCAACACGTTCTCTTACTGCACATAATTGAAAATATTATGTCAGCTTTTCCATCGATTTTTCCATAAAATTAAACAATTTTTCAACCCAATTAAATAATTTTTTAACCAAACTTTATTGTACACAAAATTAAAACTTTTTCCAATCGAATTAATTGTTTTCCATATATTTTAAAACAAGAAGTTGTACATTTATTAAAAAAAAAAAAAAGTTTAATTTAAATGAATAAAAGATTTAATTTACTCGAAAAAAAAATTCCTTTTTAATGAATAAAAATGTATAATCTGTAAAAAAAAAAAAAAATATGCGAGCCAATTATAAAAATACTGTATTAAGTAATAAAAGAGTTTTAGTTTTTTTCATAAAAATCGGTAAAATTTATTAAAATACATAATATATCTCGAAAGAGTAGAGTAGAAAGTTAAGAGCAAAAGAAAGTTATGTAGTGACTAATTTGCATCTGACACGTTAACAGGTGCGTTTGAGATAGAACCAGTACTTAAAAAGTTTGCACATACCAGCAGCCAGGATTTTCATCACTATAGTGAAAACATCATCATCATCATCATCATCTTCAAGAATTATAAAGTTTTTGGAAAACATTTACTCTGATTCTTTTTTTTTTTTAATTTATTTCTTATTGAATTTCTATTTTTAGACACTTCTAAAATAACTAAAAAATCATCTCTCGGGAATATCTACAACGACTGTATGTATCATCACCCATCGAATCATGATTTCGCAAACATAATAATATCTTTATCATATGTATTTACAATTTTGTAATATTTTTTATTAATATTAGGACGCATCAACATCTGAGTGATTGGTGTCCGGAGCCTTATCAGTGCACTACGGGGCCCCGGTCAATTTCTCCCCCTACAAAACAACTAGAAACAATTTGTCCCCCTAGACGCTCCTAGGGTGAGAAAAATCTAAGAGCAGCACAGCTAGGCTCGAACCTGAGATTTCTGTGTTAAATGTCCAGTATACTACAACTTATAAAAGAATAACGTGTGTGTTATTAATATGGACTGGTCAAACCTATGGGAAGCCTTAAAAGTAGCTTCTGTCTGTGAGCCGCTAATAGACGCTATAAAAGAAATGTATAAATGAAATATGTGCCAAATGAAAGTTGGAAATAGGTTATTAGAAAATTTATAACCTATTTCCAGTCTTCTTCAGGATATTACGTCCTGTAAACGTTCTTCAAACGTTCTTCATAAGTCTTCAAACGTTTTTAAAATATACATGGGACATAATCCTATGGGAGTGGTCTAGGAAGTGTCTGAGAATAAGGATTGAAATAGGAGTCAAAGAATACTTACATACACTCTTCTTTGTAGTCATCGTGCAGGATACTGAGAATGCTTTGTTTGGTTATGCAAGGCTCTAGTTCAACCGTATGAAAAAGTAGGATTGAGTATTAACTATTCTAATTCTTAGTGTATGACCACTGGTGAAGAAGCTGTTGAATGGGTATAAATAAGGCTGGTGGTGCAACTTAAATATTTGGGCTTAATCCTGGAAATAAACGTCCCGTCCACGGCTAAGGTACGAAAGAGAGGATAGGAAGGATCATCTTATTGCTCAATTGATCTTGTGGAGTAGCAAAGGCTAATTTATACCGCTCTTGTGGAAAGCACATATTGTATGGATGCAAAACGTTGGCTGTGGGGTCTCAAGAGTGAGGAAGAGGAAATGTTATTGCTATAAAAATGGACTTCGGGCGCAAGGCAGTTAGAAGTCCGTATTAGAAAGTACAAGTAAAACAGTAGTGGGCGTAATAGAAACCAGAAGACCGAATTAGTTTGGACATATCATGGGAATGAAAGATACAAAGATACCGAAATTAATAATTGAACGGGATTCTGGAAGCAGAAGGAAGAGGGAAAAGTCGATGTTGGAGTGCTGGAGAGAGATGTTTAAGGAAGATATGGTGGGATACTTCTATCGGAGGAGGATGTACTGGAAAAGAAGAAGGAATTTTATGTAGACAGTTTGATGAGGAAATCCTCACATGATAAGATAATACTTTAGAAAATATTTATTCATTGTTTTGATTAATTGAATAAATAATTTCAATTTTATTGAGGTTAAGCTAATTATTGATATTGAAACCCAACAGCCTCCTAACGGCAATGCAGGAAGATTTCTCAATCTACATTGTCATCAAATGTCTCTCGCTGGTTATGAAGAATGAAAAGTTGAATTTACTTTATACCAACTAGAAGACATTTGAGGGTTAAATAATTAATTATGATTGCTTATATTTTGGTATTTATGGTGGCAGCTAGTTTTCAGAAATGTTTAGCTAACATTAACCAGATTACAATTAAATTTTTGTAAACAGTTCCAAATTCAGAAAAACTTAGAAACCTATTCTGTAATCTTGCCTATACTTGGAATTCCAGAAGTGCAATTACCTTAATATTAGATAGGTGCAGAAAGTTAATTATATTGAAATGATATTTTGGAAGGGGAAGGCAGCTTCTCAAGCCATATTCGTAAAAGAGTTTTTCTAGAAAAATATTTCAAATGAAAATGATAAACTCTTCAACGTTAGAAGATTTCTTTTCTTTGGCCCAACGCAACCAACTTTTTTATTAACAACGGTCACACGAAACTATTATTTATACTTGGATAGTCCATTATGTATGTAGAAAATTTTAAACGCCGAGTTTAAAGGAAATCGCTCGCGAAAATTGCGGGAAACTAAAAAAAAAATCATCAGTAATGTAGCATTTCCTGTTGTTGGAGTTTGACCGAAATCTTCGTGTTATATCCGGTGATAGTACATACCTAAACAGAATATCAGTTTGAACATCCTGCGATTTTGCATTCTTGATTTATTTTGTTCACACATACACACACACAAACCTTACCAAACATTTTCTTTGTACTCAAGGCATCTTAAAATCATGTATACACTTTTCTTTTATTGTATTTGACCTTTCTTTTATTTACAACTATACAATAAATATAACATGTAAAAGCGATCAAATAAAGACATACACATGTGTCCACCCAAGGGCACATCCATTCTTAATTATGAACATCTTTTACACTAAATTGTCTGGCGGCCACTTGCTCTTCAGGTGACGACTTGGATTTTCCCGGAGAGTTCTGTGGCTACGGCAGTATACCAAGGAATCCTCATGGGAAGAAAGGGTAGAATCAATTTTTTTTTCTATTTAGTTTTGAACAAATCGGAGACGTAAGGAACATTTAGATCAATATGAAGGATGAGATTGGAAAATTAGTAGGGAGCATCACTAATATGGCGGAATATTTTGGATTGTGATGACTGGATATGACGAGAGAGGCTTGGCTGTACCCCACAGTTCAGCTCTGTAAGTCCAAATAGGTCGTATAATTGTTTAGTAAATAAGTCTGAATTAATGAAAACTGAATTACGAAAGGTGGACTAGTTACATTACCTCCTCTTGCAGATGAATTTAAGAGAAAGTAAGGAGATGAAAAATCAGGCAATGAAAGCCTGTTATAGAATTAAACAGGCAGGTTTTTGGCAGGGTAAGCGATATGGTCATTGTACCATTTATCGCGAGATGCTTTTTAAAGATTCCCATTAAAGGTTTCCCTTCTGATAAGAAGTTGAAGACTTTTGTCTTTGGTAATTCCTACAGGGTTAGGTTGCCTTCTAGGAAAGATTGGTTAACCTTGCGTCCGTTTGGGGTGATTCCTGAGAATTATCTCCGATGCTGCACGGACGGTTCCAGGATGGATGGTAGGTCTGGGGCTGTCATCTATTTTGAGACGGGAGATCATTTGGTGGTGCCCCTTGGTGAATGGGCCACCGTTTTCCAGGCTGAGGTTTATGCAATTCTTTGCTGTATTTTGGATGAGAGGGTGCGTAACACTAATTTGAAAGGTGTTTGTAACTGCTCGGACAGCCAGGCTGCGTTGAAGGCGCTTAGCTCATGTGTCTTCACTTCCAAATTGGTGTTGGAATATTCTAAAAGACTGGGAGATCTTTCTTCATTGAAGAATGTGCTTCTGTTCTGGGTTCCAGGTCATATGGGAATCTTTGGGAATGAGGAGGTGGATAGGTTTGCCAAATTAGGCGCCTCTCTCCCTTTCATCGGTCCAGAGCCTGCTGTTGGTGTGTCTTCTGGCACATGTTTGTCAGGCTTCCAGACGTGGATGACCTCGAGTACTCATCCTTATAGATGAGTCGGCAGTCTAAGATGCTGGGAGCTTTGTCCGGACGGAGCTTTGAGTAGCGGGATCCGATGTCTTTCACGGACCTCTCTCAGGCATTTGGTTGGCTTCCTCACTGGGCTTTGTGGCTTAAGGAGACATCTCTATACAATGGGACTCATGCCATGCCCCCTTGTAGAGTTTGTGAGACGGAGATGTGAACGCCCATGCATCTAATGATGGATTGTTTGGGCTGTGAGGAGATTAGGTTTAGGAACTTCGGTCAGAATAGGATATCGGTACAGGATCTTAAGCTATGTTCTTTTAAGGTTTGGTCCGATTTGTTCGGTCTGTAGTGAAACTTAGATGGGTAAAACCTGGGCCTGGCCTTTTGTTCCTGACCCAGTAATTGCTATTTTTTAGGGGTAGCTATATGGGCCCAGGCTAGCGTAGGGTTTTGCCCTCCCCTTCCTCGAATAATAATAATAATAAGAGAAAGAAAAAAAAAAACGATATATAGACTTCTTTTTTTTAGATTCTGGAGAATGCAAAGCATCCGCTCATTCCAGAGTTTCCTGATACTTCTTTCTTACAATAAAATAAAATATAATATAGGAAAACTTTTCCCAATAAGACAAAATTGGCTAATGACCCAAAAAATTTTTATATTTCTGTTGCAACTGTTGTTAAAGGTTAATTAAGTGTGATAAATATTTACAACCGGTTATTAGTACTCATACGGGTGGTATATTATGGTTCTTGATTTTCTTACAAGTAACTTCTTGAAATAAAAGTTGAACGCTTAGCATTTTTCTCTTCACTTAGATATAGAAAAACGATATTTATTTTAAGTAGAGTTTCTGTTTGTTTTTGTTTTAATAATTCAACTAACTTTTCACATTAAAGTTTGTTCGTTCTAATTACTGTATTTCTCTTTGTCAGATAATACTTCTTTTTTTTTTTCTTTTTTTTAAAAAAACCCTAAGTGAGCACAGTAGTTAATTAAAAAATTATATTATATTTGTAAAACTCCAGTTTCCCGCAGTAAGACTTATTTTCATTCATTTTCTTTTCATTTTAAGATGAAATAAATTACATGAATAAATAGCTGGTTGTTAAAATGTTTCAAAAAAGAGTTGAAAACTTACCTTTATAAATATCCAACTGCACATGCGCATTCTATGAACACACACTCACATACATACACACACACACACACAGAGGAATCCTTTAAAAAGCTCAAATCCCTTTTTTGTTTTTTCCTTTGTTTGATAAAATCGTTGGACATAATCTTCTTTTTTTTTAACTTTTTATTCTAAGTGAATAAATGTTTTACGTTTAAATTTCACCCTTTTAACCACAGGCAGAGTCCTTTTTATATTCAACTCTGCAACCAAGAAATTATTATTTTTGAAATCTGTATAAATTAATGATATATGGAATCAGATATTGGATGTAATGGAATTGTTTGTTGTGTGATTCCTGGAGTAGCAGATGTCTTGAAGAGGGCGGAAGTTAGTTTGAGAGATTTGGAAGTTAGTGCTCGAATTATTAAACGGTTTTTATATAAAAATAAACTGTATTTTAACAATAATTTAAATGTGCTAATTGGTAACTAATAACTATAAAATACTTAGGAATAAATATAAGTTAAATAATTAATAAATTAGAAGGACTAAAATAACTAACTAAGATGCACTACTAATAATGAGTTTGAATATAACTGTGAATTGCCGCTCGGGTACATAGACGTGCTCGATTGGTTGTAGCTGATATAATCATCTTTCGTCGTATATCATAGGGTTTTTATATATTGTTGTTCACACTCACACCAAGATATCTGTCTTAGTGTGCGGCCTTGTGCGACCTTCGTAGTTTTCTGACCTTATTTAGTGGCCATACTTATGGCGGTGCCTGTCTTTTGATGCGAGAATTGATGAAAAGGCTTTGTTGTTTGTTTGTTTGACCGCGGCTGTCGGCGGCCAACAGTGTCATTGTTTTCACCTTTTGTAAATTATTTCTTTGGCGTACTTTGCCGATGTCAATGACTTGCCATGTCATTACATATAGTTGATTAATTTTTCAGTTCATTTTTATTAGAATTTACTTATTATTTTAATGAACAACAAATTCTTGACAACTTTATACTACTCTTACTCCTAGTAAGAGGAAGTATTGTCGATCGTGTCAAATTTTCTGTACCGAGTTTTCACCGGAAATATCCGTTTCCAGGTCCCCTAAGTCCAAAAAAGTGTTTTTTAGAAAATTGCCGCCTGTATGTATTGTATGTATACAAGTACATGAAACAGCATGGCTCAAAACAAAAAACCGTAAAAAAGTAAAACTTCATATTTCGTGTAGGTATCACCATGAAATCTGACAGTACGTTATCTGTCAAATTTCCTCAACCGGAAGTACCACTTTACTAGTGTTTTTTTTTTATTACTTTTTTGCAATTTTCTCAAAACTGGCCCAGACGATTTTTTTCAAACTTGATATATCAACTACACATACAAAGAGCTGCCACATTTATTTGAAACATTTCTCTGGGAAAATTCATTTAAGGGCACTTTTTGGGGACGGATGGGGTTAGGTTTCTAAAGTGCTATTTCGGTTTATTAGACAATTCTGTCATCTAAATAATGTTTAAATATCGGAATTAAATATGTTGTTGAAATTCCGAGTTTAAAAAAATAGGGTGAACGTAAGTGCGTCGTTCACTTTACCACTTTACTAAAAAAATTTTTTCACATTTTTGCGATTTTCTCAAAAATGGCGCCAACGATTTTCTTGAAACTTCCTATATAAACTACACATACAAAGATCTACAACTTTTATTTAAAACATTTCTCTGGGAAAATTCATTTAAAGAACACTTTTAGGGGAGTGTTGGGGTTATATTTTTCTCTAAAGTGCTATCACAGTTGATTACACAATTCTATCATCCAAACAAACTTAATTAGAAATAAATAAATAAATGGCTAAAATTCCGAGTTTCAAGAAAATTAGTAAACCAGAAGTGTGCTTTTACTGAATAGTTTTTTTTCAGTTTTCAACGAATTTCATTAAATTTGGTACACAGACTATTAAAATTTGTCAATTATAATTTTGAGAACTGGAGTAAGAGAAAGTTTTGTGAGTGTTTCACACCAGATTTTTTTTTTTCGGATTTGTGAACTTTTGGAATATGCTAAACAAAATCTTAATTTTCAAAAAAAAAAAAAAAAAAAACTACTAGCAGATTTTTTGCGTATTTTACTTTCTCGTACTGTGCAGGTAAGTGGAAGGAAGTATTGCGATCGTGTTTTGAGGTATTATGAATCCGAAAAAGTGATCTGTATATATATTATGTGTGTGCCGGCCGATCTGTGTTTGGTCAATACAACTAAAAAAAAAAAAACGCCGTAACTTCAAACATGATATTTCACATAAGTTCTTTCTTATAAAAGATTCCGTCAAGAAGATTTCATTCAAAATCGCCAACCGGAAGTGAATTTTTCTTCAGTTTTTGCGAATTTCTTAATATACTAACTATTCACACATAAACAATGGTATGTGTCTCTGTATATACTTATATGCTATGATTTTTTTGTCACTTTTAATTACAACATTTTTCTCACTAAGTAGATTTTAGAGGTATCATGGGGAAAGCTGGGAAGGTCACGCTTACCTCAAGTGTCAATTTTTGTTTTTTTTTGTTTATATTCTCCCAGCTTTACATAATATTTCAAGTTAGTTAAATTTAGTAAAAAATTCCTAGTATAAAGTAAATGTGCTCATAATTATGTTAGTTAAAGTAAGAGACAGGAATGCGATTGGTCCACACCATTATTTTTCTACTGATGACTATTTAGCCCCATTTACTATATATATAGATTTCGTGAGCAAAATTTTTCTCATCTCTGGCCGGGGAAGATAAACATATGAAGTTTTACAATTGCTTAAAGATAGGTCATTTGCGCGCAGCATTGCTTTAGCAATGCAAACGTTAACTAGACAGTATTTGAAGTAGTAACCTTTTTGTAGTAAGTACTTTTAAAGTAGGGTCAGTCAAATGTTTGAAGATGTCACGAGATCGCTAAATTTTAATATAATGTGTGATATTTAATTTGATCCATGAGGATTTTAATTTTTTTTTATATATAAATAAAGAAGGTAAAAGACTATGTTTTTTTTTTAAGTTATATTTTGTAGTACATTTTTTGATTCTTTGTATAACAATTCTTTTTTTTTTTAAATTTAATGCAATTAATATTTTTATTTACATAATAATAGTCCTCACGCGATGGTCTATTGGCTAGGACACTCGCCTTCGTGCGAGAATTCAAGGTTCGATTGCCGTGAGGGCAAAGTCGGTATTGACCCAGCATTATAATAAAAAGTGGAAGCTACATGCTCTTGTGAGAGATTAGGAGAAGGCGGAACTATTGCCGCAGGCAATCTAGTTGTACTAGACCAACTCCCGCTCACATAACATATCACTTGGATGCCACCATCGTCCCTGCTATGCTCGAAGCCTTGGCCCTTCATTAGCTGTTGCGCCATAGGGTTTTTTTTATTTACATAATAATAACATATTAATTGTAATTTTTATTTTAAATAAGTGAGACTTGGTCTAGTATCATCACATCTAGTGGACTGATGGCTTAATAAAATAGGGTTAATTTCTTATCTCTTCCCAAACAGCCCAATTGTTTATAAAAAGGAAATCTCTGCCTGCTCAATATTTTTTTTTTACTTTATTTTATTTGCAACTGCGAATCATACACAACAAGCAAATGAGATGACAATGATAATATAAAAAATAATAAAATAAAACATAAAATAAATAAAAAACAAAATTGAAAAAGAAAGAAAAAAAATAACTAATAACTTGACGTGATAGAATTGAATGAGGACCATCCAACAATGACCATCATAAGTCGGTTAGTATAGACACCGATGAAGCGAATTCGAAGGATGCCCTTTTTTTTATCAAGCGTTCAGGTGATCGCGAGGCCATCGGCGCTCTTCGGGAAGGATTAGCAGGAATCTGTGGCAGGTTGCTGATCAATGGGTTGTAGTGATGTGAAAGTTTGGAATGGAATTTAATACATCAGGACTTGGCGAGATCTAGGACAAATGGGAGTTTGAGGTCACTGTGGATAGTGTGGTTGCTGACGTAAAAAGGATCATCGACTATTGTGCGGAGGATTTTTGATTGGAAGGATTGGATACGATGAAGATTGGAGCGCTTTGCTGATCCGTATAGTTCGAATCCGTATGTCCAGATAGGAGCGAGCAGAGCTGTGTAGAGTGTTTTCTTGTTCGAGAGAATTAGTTTTGATCGTCTGTCAAGAAGTCTTTTGATCATTCGGTATCGGAAGTTAAGTTCTTGTCGCTTAAGTCGAGATGTGGGTTCTATGTAAGGCATTTATCAAGGTCTAGGCCGAGATATCGCACTTTTCTGCCGAAGGAATAGGAATACGGTTCAGGTATTTGGAGGGAGTATTTTGCGATTTAGAGTGAATGATATGTATCTGGATTTGTTCTCGTTGATCTTTGTTCTCCATTTGCTGAACCAGATTTCGAAGATTTCAAGATGGGATTGAAGGGTTCGGGTGGCAATAACAGGGTCCATATTTTGGGAGAGGATTGCCCTATCATCGGCGAAGGTGCTCAATATTAGTCAGCTTTTATCGTCTCACTTGTCGCGAGCTCCCCAAATCTCATAACTATTTCAGAAACCCCTTTGTCCTTTACAAGCACTAACTTTTTCTTTCCATCCAATCGGTTAGCCTTTCTCTAAATTCAATGTAGCCTTTTAGTTTTTGGGGTTAGTACAAAAAAAAAGAAATCTTACTATTTAACTCGGCTCACTTTTTTCCTTTTTCTCCGATTAGCCAGTTCATTACTACCTACCAAAAAAGTCTTTTCCTTGGAATTAGAAGAATTATCAATTTTTTTAACAATTTTTTCAATTCATTGTATGTAATTAATGGGTTAAGACTGTTATTTGTTGTGATATCAGGAGTTGAATGGAGTTTCGGAAGGTTAGAAAACCCAAAAGTTGCAGTGGCGGTTAGTAAATAAATTGGTAACTAATCCTTATAGTATTTACTAGTAGAGCCTACCAGAGTTACTGTGAATCCCAGCAGAGTTTATCATGATCTATAGTAGTCACTAGCAGTCTAGTCAAATATTGTTGGGTAAAACCAAACATAAATATACATATACAATAAAAAGACTGAATTCCATTACGCTATGACACATTTTTAAAGAAATAGAATAGTTTTATTTTAGAACGCTTAAACTATCAAAACTATAATATAATACACTTTTGACTTAAACGACTTTTTGTTTTCCAGCATTTATGTAGGTATTAGGGAAGCTGAATTGGAAACATTTCAAACTTTTATTTTTCAAATAAGGTTTGTTTCCTTAATTAATGTAAGGTGAAAAGCGTTTATTTATATTTTTATCTTATTTCTTCGTTTTAACAGTCTTTTAAACATGATCCTTTTTAATTTATCCACCATCTACTTAAACATATTTTGTTTCTTTTAATCTCACTAACTTTCAGATATGTTTGTGTTTGTTGTGCATGGTTTTGCAGACGTGGAAAGCATCAGAGATATTTTCCATGATAGCCTCAGCAAGAAGCAGGCTATCACGGAAAATATTTCTGATGTTTGACTTACTTTCTTTGAAATAACTTTCATTTCGTTTTTTTTCTTATTTAACTTCTATATTGCTTTCTTTATATTGTTCTCGTCCCTCTATTCGAATCTAATTTAATTTAAATAACTCAAACCGTTAAATGTTAATAAGAGTAGCATAAGAGTGGACAATTAAAATATAATATTGAAGGAAGAATACGAATTAGAGAAAAAGATAGCATCCCAGAAAAAAGTATTTCAAGTTATAACAACAGTATTTAGATCTGAGGATGTGAGATAAACAATCAGTTATAATTGTAGAAAAGAATAATGAGGTTCCGTCTTAGAAAATGAAACAATTATACCTAATTTTGCCCTCGTTTCGACAAATATATTGCCTTTTTAAATTTCTAAACATAAAAATACATTGGGTTCTTTTAGAAAAAAAAAACTAAACATTAGAGAAGATAATAAGAGAAAAACAAAGAAGGAATAAATAAACAAAATTAATACAAAAAAAGTACTAACATCAAATATAATATAAAAATACTAATAATAATTAAAACGTGATTGAAAAATTCATAACAAACTAGTTAGTGGAAAAACTTCAAAACATATATCAGCACAATTATTTATTATAAAATAAATTGAGGAATGAATGATGGTTAGGCAAATATATATATATATAAATAGAGATAGATTGTGCTATAATGAAACTGGAAAGAATTAGAATAATATTGAGAAAACCAGAATCCAGTGGTCAGGACAAAATGAGGTTATGGTAAATGGTGGAAAGATTGTTGGTGTCTGTCTTGTGTAATTAATTGAATTTTAATTGTTTTTTTTATTGTGTAACATTTCCAGAAAGTTGTTTTCTCCTCTTAATTTCAGTTGTCAAAATAGGGGGGTTTGGATGAAATCAAAATTATGTCGGTTTTCAATATGATGTTTAGTGAATCATGTTGTCTGGGTTAGATTTATTTTTTCTGCAATCATATTGTTGGTATAATGTATTCTTTAAACATTGTTTTTTCGGTCCTATGTAAATGGCTGACATTATTGGCAATTTATTTTGTATATAATATTTGAATATAATTCTGTCGATGTAGGAACTTTCAGTCTAGAGAAAAGTTTGTAAGTTGTGTTGGCTTTTTTATTTGCTAGATTTATATTATATAGTCCTGAGTATGTTGGAATTTTTTTTTGGTTAGGATTTTTGTACAAGCAAAGGAAATATATTTAGGGAGAGAAGCGAATTTAGGATTCATGACGGAGATTTGGTTCTTATCCGAAATATTGGAAGGCAATTCATCAAGTTTTTTTTTTACATAAGGGTTTAGGGAAACTTTATAATAACAAAGTTTGGAGAGTATATTTATGTTCTTTCAAATACTATGGAGTGGCTAAGGATTTGGCTAAGAACTTTGGGTGGCGCTTTGTGAATGTTATGCGTTAATTTTATTTATTTTTCTTTTATCTTTCTCTATAATTATCTTCTGGAATGTTTATTTTATTGTGTTTTATTGTATTTTAAAAGAATCCATTGAATTTTCATTTTTAGGATTTTAAAAAGACAATATATTTGTCGTAACTTAGGCAAAATTATATTCTCTTCCACCATATTAAGTTCGGTCCAGAAGAAACTTCCGTATCACTTGCATTTTTTTGCAACAGATAATTTTATTACAATGAATTTTAATCAATTTTCCATTTTATTCAAATGTATTTGAAAGTTGAGGTTTCATTTAAGTATGTCATATTTAAATTTACGACTGACAGAAGATAAAAACGCCACTGTTGGTAGACTAATTTTGTTAACTCTCACAATTTTCATCATCTCATGACCGAACTGACATCCTTAAAATCTTTAAATATGATTTCAATATACCTGTTCAAAGCTCCGAATATATATTGACAGAATTTTACCACTATAAAGTTAACCTTTTCCTTACGACGTCAACGATTCATATTATTTCCTTGCTGATCTGCACTCTAAATACGCCGCTCCTATCTCCTGTTCACTATGGTTCCCAACATCCGAATGAAGTTGGTTTTTACATATTTAATCCCTAAAATAATTCAAGCGAAGTGTACATACTTCCTGACATCGCCACGTTATATACTGCTGAACTGATCGCAATAAATAAATGCCTTGAACTAGCTACTACTTTGGATAAAACTCCAGTAGTACCTAATATAGTCTGTTAGCAAAAGTGTGTTGCATAAAATCAAAAAACCTGGGAGCAACGCTTCGTCTACAACATTTTGAAGGGTCAGTTTAATAAACAACATCCTTACTTTTGTAGATCTGTACATTTAATCTGCATTAAAGGGCTTACAGGATTGGCGGGCAATGAAATGGCCGGCGCCCTTGCCAAGGAAGCAATTCAGCTATATTCTTTATTAATGGGACATTCTGCTACAAAGGATTTTTTTAAGCTGCCCAAAGAACAGGCATCATAGTTAAGATCAATGAGCCATGGCTTATGAATTAATTGCTATTAGTGGTTTATAAATTGAATACTCCACCTCACAAATTGAATAGAAATTTTTTTATATTCAAAATATAAACACCGCTCATTTCAATTCACAGAATAACTTAAATTATTATATACTGCTCATGATATTTAGCATGTTTGGCTATGAACATAATTATTTCTCTCTCTCACTCTTCGTGTTAATTACTGCAGTTAATAAATGTTCTGTCAGCTTTTCCCAATTAGCACTTGGCTCATTATCTCGTGCGACGTCATACCTTTATGCTATTTACAGCCTTGAATGACACAAAAAACACTATTTTTAATTGTTTCTAATCCAACCTAGCATGTTAACTTATCCTTAATATAGAAGAAAATGCAGCCAGCCTCAGGAATAATACAGAAAAGTGTATTTGAATCTGTTTCAAGCAGTAAAAAGTAAATTTGTCAGCAATTAAACAATTTTTTTTAAATAAATAAACTTTACAATTTTTCAACAACCTCGTGAAGTTCATGATCCCAAATCTGGCAGCCAGAACTTATTTCTGAGCCTATAACTACGACGGAAATTTAAAATTTTGGAGGTACGCTATATATATTTATTCCTGATAAAATTGTAGAAAATATTGCCTAACTGTCGCTAGCTAGATGAACTTTAAAATCTAAGGAAGAAGTTGAGTTAATATCTAAATGGTTATAATTCGGCTCCAATTTTATTGGTACATTTTTCTAAGATCATTTTATTTTTTCATCGCTTTTTCTGAAAATAACGTTGATTTTCATAAAATTAACGCGGAGATTGCTTTAGTCTACAAAGTCGCCAAGGATTTCATTAATTTAAGTATTTTTTTTTTTTATTATTACTTAAGGCGCGTCAACATTTATAGTCATTTGCTTTCTCACTGACTGCCAATCTCCGGACAGTGTTCTCTCGTTACAGACAACTCTGCCCATCACTGGACAGTGAGCTGTAGAGGCTCCTAGGAAGAGAAAACCTACGTGTAGCACTGTTGAATTTCGAACCTGGGTACTCTTAACAAAATAATGTCATCCCATGCATTAGAATATTTACTTTTATGTTGTCGGCTATAAAACCATCTTCCCTTCATCCTTAGAGCCATTTCACACTTATGCGGCAGTCGTTAAACGACACTAGCTATCCGATTGTTAGTGCGAAAAATATATGAGACCCTTTACACTTGTCTGGCAAGCACCGAAGTCGTTTAAACGACACTTGTCAGCCGACAAGCTGCCGGATTGTCTCACTGTAGTAACCGATTGCCGGTGCCGATTAACCAACACTGGTAGGGGTATTGAAAAACACGTTAACGTTGCCGTCTTTACAGCTACCCGACTCGTGCCGGCCAAGCAGTCGAGAGGGAACATTGGAAAGCGGTGGTCGTTTTTATTCGCTACCTTTAAAAAAATCGGTTCTCTGCAATATATTCTCTTCTCTTCTTTAAAGATATCGATTTATTTCTTAATGTTAAGTTTGCGTTTGTTTTTCCATGACAGATAATCGTGAACTAAATTGGAGAATTAATAGGGACCCAAACGTTCCCTGCCATCACTTTGCAAATCTTCAAATAAAACGTGAAGCGTTCCATGTTCCTTTCTATTTAGATTAATAGGGTGAATCCATTGGATCCTATTTCTCCTCATTTACTTCATATGTCTGTAAACTATCATCCATGCTAGCAATCGTTCGCGTTCCATTGCGACGAGAAGAATAACTGAAGAAAATCGAACTAAACAGACCGCTAGAGAGGGGTCGGGTAACCGACTGCCTTAGATAAAACCAACTTCACTCACTAAGAAACATAAGCATGAACACACCATATGCTTCAGCAATGTAGACTTTTAATTGCTTTAATGAACTCTCTTGAAGACCATAAATTATACCTTATGTTAAATACCACTGCGATTTAAACTATCGAAAAAAGCTTTAAAATCTAGAATAGTGTATATATTTTTCTATCTAGTTGTTGCGATTTCTTAACCCTTTGCTATCTAGCCGACTTTACTTTTGACCTATCGACGACTAAAAGTTTTTTATTTGATACCGCTAATAAAAATTAAAGTAGTTTATTCAAAGAATGAAGAATACTATGGATGATTCTGTACTATGGATGATTCTATTTTCTATTTAATTCTTTACTTGTTATCTTAACATGTATTATAAATAATAATTTTTTTAATTTTACGTTTTAAAATCTATCAAAGGAGTAAACTTAGTATGCCGCCTTAGCAGAGCAATTGCTATGAGTTAAATTAATTATATTAGTATGCACAAAAACATGATCCCAGCCGAAACGGGCCCTTTGTTATATCCCGTCAGATTATGCCCTTTTTATATAACCTTTTTATTCACTAAAGCAGTTAACATCAGACGTAATAGCGATATATAGATTTTTACAGAAACGTAGATTAGGAAACAAATTCTATAAATAAATGATTTAAATTTTTCCGTTGCAAATGAAAAAAATAAATGACAACCATTTTATTGATACCAACAGTAAGTATGTGATGTGTTCAGTTTATGTCAATTTCAATTCATGAATTGTCCAGATAAAATAAATAAATAAAATAATAAAAAAAAAAAAATGATATAAAATAAATAGAGCAAGAAAATAAAATAACAAAAAAAAAGAAAAAGCAAGGAAGTACTCACGATATGTTTCCATAGGCAGGCAGGGTCGCTTTTCTTTTTCCTTTACATTGGACAGGGTAAGATAGATTACATCGTTGTTAAATCTACTACACTTTCTTCTCAGTCAAGGATTGTGCCCTACCATTATTTATATATCAGGCCCCCCCGGGTTAATGTAAAAAGCTGTTTACTACTTAATCCAAGTTTGAATGTTATTTCACTTAAGTTAACCGTTCAAAAATAGAAAAGATATCTTATTAACGATAAGTGCGATAAGAGGAAATAATATTTTATATCAGTGGATCTTGTTGAGGGATGTTTATTTTGGATTTAGAATGAGAAAATAAATAGCCAAATAAAAAATTATTATTTTTTTTTTTTTGAAGCACAACGATTGATAATGGTGTTTACCTTTTTTTACTTTCTCTGACTGCTAAGAAGATCGTTTCAAGTTTACAAAATAATCTTTTTACCGGAAATACATAGTTTGAGATACCCTGTTTAAAAAAAAGAAATCCCGGGAACACCCACATGACTTCCTTTTTTTTTCTGGATTTTTTAAGGTACACAACAGCTATGGTCCTTTGCACCTGTTTCTAATTTGTAAGGACTCATCCGGGATGCATATCCCGGAGTCTAACAATTTCTACAGCAAACCCACAATCTTGGTCTAATCATATTCCTTTACTCCCTTATATCACTTATAAAATAAATACCTATACATAAGACACCAGCAAACAACTAAATAACATACTGTACAGTTAGATTCACAACAAATGATATAGATGAACCTCCCTAAGATATTCGAAAGTCTTATTGATATTGCCCTCATTGTCTCTTAATACATCTGTAAGACTGGTCGACAAATTTACCCTTCCCCGCGCGTTTACATATTTCGAACATTCCAATAGAATATGCGGGATCGTTAATGTCGTATTGCAAGCGCTGCATACCGGCTGAGGTTCTCTTCGGAATATGTGGCTGTGTGTCAACATGGTGTGACCGAGTCTCATTCTCGCTAGGACAACTTCTTCTCGCCGAGACTCTCGATTTGAGGTTGACCATTTCTTTGTGGAACCCTTGTGGTATTCCTTAGTATTTAACAGCTGCACTGATTGCCATTCCTTTTCCCAGTTGGAAAGATTTTGTTTTTTTAGAAAAGCTTTCCAGTCGAATACAAGGACACGTTCGTCTCTACAAGACATTGATGCCGCTTCTTTAGCAGCATTGTCGGCAGATTCGTTATCTCTTATCCCCACATGACCGGGAATCCAAATAAAGGAGACTTCTTTATTTTCTCGTAAGCATAGAGACTTCCTTTTACTCCTGCTATTACAATTATATACGTAATATGACCTTATTTTCTTTAAATTTAAAATTTTATATATTTATCTTTTGGCAGATTTAGAGGTGGCTGTCAGGTGGTTGATAAGTGCATACCTACTAGTGGTGACAGGTAGAGAAGGTGATTATATTTATGGCCCAGTAGAGCGCAACAAAAACGCTGAACCTACTTACCTATAATAACATTGAAAATTTAACACCACAAATCCCGCCTAACTATTCAAAATCAATTGTTTTAGAAAAATGTTTCAAATAAAAGTTAGTTATACGTTTATGTTTGTGCAGTTTGCGTACCAGATAATTCTTTTTTTATTTATTTATTTTATTTAAGGCGCGTCAACATCTATGATTATTGACGCCTATAGCCTTCTCAGTGCACTGCCAGCCTCCGGACAGTGTTTTTCCCGTGTAGTGGAAGAAAGAAATGAAAGAAAATAATAGTTTGAAAAATAGTTTAAATATTTTATAGTTGAAAAAATAGAATTTTGTTAAGATTTTAAATGTATCCTGTAGTGCAGTGAAAAGAGTCAGGTACTATAATTTAAGGTCAATGCTATTGAAGAGAAAAGCACAGTAATCTGTTAGGAAAATAACAATGCCACTTGGCCAACTGTTTTGTAAGAGAAAATCCCCGGTTAGAGAGGATATTCTTTCAATATACGTAATTTGTTGTAGACACCGAAGCAGAACACTTCAGGAATACTTCTTGTTTTTCGCTCAAATTGGCATCAGTGCATATTAATAAGTTGCAAATATTAGAGTATTTTATAGTTGGAAAAAAAGAATTTTGTCAATATTTTTAAATGTATCTTAGTGTAGTGAAAAGAGTCAGTTCCTATAATTTAAGGTCAATGCTATTGAAGAGACAAAAGCACAGCAATCTGTTAGGCAAATAACAATGCCACTTGGCCAACTGTTTTGTAAGAGAAAATCCCCGGTTAGAGAGGATATTCTTTCAATATACGTAGTTTGTTGTAGACACCGAAGCAGAACACTTCAGGAATACTTCTTGTTTTTCCCTCAAATTGGCATCAGTGCATATTAATAAGTTAATAATTCCTTTGCAAATAACTTTTAGTTATTATTTTAATAGAATATATTTATTGTTAGCAGTGGTGACTACTTTCTTATTACTAATACTTCTCTCTTAAACATATATACTTACAAGCCCTATTACTAAACCGCTCGTGCTACACACTACCACTACTCTACAACACATCACACCAAATACATTTCACCCGTTACAGAGCTGTAGAGGCTCCTAGGAAGAACAAATTGTTACAGACGTTTTCGAGGAAATCCCTAGAAGCACTTCCAAGTTAACCTATTTTCTTCGAATTTGAAATTCTAGCAATTCTTCTAATTTAAATTAATATCACGTAAGTGGTAGAACCATTTTTTTTATTGAAATGGTACTTTATATAGGGAAGTTTAACGTTATTGTTTCTTCCAGAAATCCCTAAAAAAGAAAAACAATTTTCCGGTAGGATGTTTAAAATAAAAGTGATAGGCATTAATTTGTGTAAATATTATACGAATATTTTTTTTTTTTTTAGAAATTAGAAAATATATAAAAAGCTTATCCTTTAGTACAATCTACGACCTCTCCAATAATAGAGGTCATTTCCTGAAAGATGTACACCAGAAGAGAAATTGAATACAAACTATAAGACCATTCATTGAAACTTTTTCTTGAGAAAAGTCATCAGAAGTTGAAAAATATTACATTGATAAAGCAGCAATTCCGGACCGGTTTGGATTGTAATAGAAACTTTTGTGCCCTTGTCATTTCCTTTTTCTACCTTTTTACAAAATATCAGAATGGAATATTTCTTTTCTTATTCATTTTTGAATTAAGGCTGTTTACACTCACGTAAAGAAATTGTAGAACACCAATTTTTATAACAAATTATTTTCTTACACATGTGTGTGTGTGTTGGGGGGGGGTTGCATGGGCTAGCAAAAGTAGTTCCGATGAAAACTCAAATCTGTGACAAGAATACAAATAATATTTTCCATTATTTGATGGATGAGGAGTGTGGATGAGAAAATTTATTTTTAGTAATACATTTCTAATGTATAAAAATCTTCGCGCCAACTGTTTGTGCATTGTTGGTGAATACGTAGTTAAACAAACAAAAAATTATTCTATTACTTTATTTCTTTTTTTTTCTTCTTTTGTTTCTCCAAATGTGTGTCTTTTTTTCCTTGCCTTTTGAGAGTCACAATAAATTCAACATAAAAGCCAGCACTGGGAAATGGCAAGGTGAGGCCCCACTTTTCAATTAGATCCCCGGAATACAATTCGTTGGTTAAGGGAACAAAGGATCTGAAAGCACCCTCACTGACCACTCACTAAGCTTTAACTAGAAAAATATTCTCCAGTTAATTCTTTTAATGTTTATTTCCATTTTTATTGAGACAAATTTCTCCTTTTTTTTTTTTTCTTTTTTTTTTTTTTTAAAAAAATCAATCAAGTTTCAGAGACATTTTCCGTGGTAGCCTGCTTCATTTTGTGATCATCATCGACCGGTTTCGGGCGTTCGCCCATTTTCAGTTGTGTGAGTATATAAACTGAATTTACTCTGTGCAAGTCTGTGTTATCACACTGTTCTGACAAACACATCCTGAGATGGCTAACGCCCGAAACCGATCGATGCCCAAAAATGAAGCGGCTACCACAGAAAATGTCTTTCATGCTTTCAGAGCGTCGGAACAACACACCACAACAATCAAGATTCAAATGTTAAAAAAAAAAAAATATTACATAAAAATGGTAACATTTCACACGATATTGCAATCATTTACTAATAAAAAATAGAAACTATATTAATAAATGGGGCGCACTTTTATAAATATCTAGATGGCCAAGATACCAATATTATTTATATTCTTTGGTCCTCTAATAACTCGATATATCTATATAAATAGAACATCATAATTCTTATTTTTTGCCCACACACAGATTTCATTTCTCTGAATGATGATTTTATAATATTTGTATTGTTTTTTTTATTTATTATTATTAATTGGTTTTATTGCACCAAAACAAGTGAAATGGTGGTTATTACGTCATATTTCTGAAATTGTTTTTCTGTACCCACTAATTTCCTAGGACTAGGGTCTATTTAATTTTCCATGGCTTTTATTGATTTTTGTTTGCTTATGTTTTTTATTAATTTATATTTATTGCTGTCATTTAAGGCTTTATATCTTTTATTATTGCGATTGGATGTAATTTTTGAAATTGAGGTTTCAGAAAATACATGTTTTAAGTTTCTCCTCCTTAAAAAAAAAATTATTTAGCCTTTGGTAATAAGTTATTGTTGAGAAATTTGTCTCCTGAAAGTGCGACATTACTGGATTATTACTCTCTCTTACTAGTAATAACAGGAAGTATTGCCGATCGTAGCAGATTTTTGTAATTGAGTTTTCACCGGAATGAAAAGCACCAAGAAATCACTTAACTTAAAATTAGAAGAAGTTGCATATTGGGAAGGCAAAAAAAAAAAAAAAAATAGAAATTATATTCCCGGCAAGAAATATCTAGACGTCTTCGAACAAGACCTCTTCCAGATGGGTATGAGGAGATGGAGGCGTCTTGCCAAACATAAAACGGATACTGTTCAGGGTTAGATATATAGATATGTTCGTAACAAAATAAAAACATTTAAACCAAGAATTTAATTCTACTACAAGCAAAGTTGTTCAAAAAATAAGAAAATAATATAAAATGTAAGAAAATCTTGAATTATTTTTGCAATTCCCTATTTTCTTATCTGTCTTGAAATGTTCAAAATTATATTTTTTTTTTTTTTTATAAATATAATGTAAAAAAAGACTATTACTTTAAAATAAATATTATGTGGGCCACCTGAAATGTTTACGTGGGTTAATAAGTGACGGGTTGGTGTACGTTGTCTGGCACTGGATCTGATAAAGAAAGGGGATGAAATGAAATAATGAACGCCACTAGTTTAAAAATATGAAATAATATATATATATATATAATATAGAATATAACATATTATTATATATATTATTACTATTATTTTTATATTATCAATATTATTGTTTCTTACTTTTTACCTCAGTAATATACTGGATAAGATGTAATAATATACGGGATGAATCCAAACACATTATTATTCATTCTTCGTTCAAGAATTTCCGGACAATATGGCACGTGTTTAATACAACTGCGTGTTTTAACAAGTGACAAACACAACACGTGTTTAACACAATATTTTGGTTCAATTACAGAGTGGCTATACTTTCGTGCTATTCGTGCGGCACTATCCCAGTTGCCGAGAGGACTATGGGTACTACTCGGACGGCCTCCACTACCCACAATCTCTTTATTTCGGATCCAAACTCTGCATACTTGCGCTTTTTTTCCGCTATTAGTTGTAGGAGGTTGTTGGTATTCGAAATGCAATGTCCACCACCAGCGTTACTGCCATCCTCTCCTTGTCATAAAGCAGTATATCGGGTCGGTTGTGATGGACTGTTCTGTCAGTGAGCACTGTCCGGTCGTAGTACAGTCTCCAAATATTGGACTCCATTAAAATTGAGGATCATACTTGTAGTATAGCACAATTTCTTCAATCAAACCAGTTTGAGAGCAAGTTTCCCATGTGTTATCTCGGGCCAATTGATTATGCCGGTGGACGTAGTCAGACAGCGCCAACATTTCGCATGAACTTATTATATGCTGGATGTTTTCCACAGTCTACATCTATCATCCAGCATTCCAGGCACTTTAATTATATATTTGTCATAATTCCTCGTGCGGACCACTTGGTCCTGGATAGCTGTCATTAGACCCTCCGTCTCGGCAAACAGATCACCACAGCTGAGCCAGGCTTCGACGCACGTTTGTCGACAAATGATTGGCTCAAATCGTGTGGGTGTCGGCCATGCAGTGACATGCTCTTCCAGGTTTCTATTTTGTTGGAGTCTTCAGTGTTACATTCCGTACCTCCTTGCTCTGGCAAACTTAAGTTTACTGGCCAGTATCAGCCTCACATACGGTTATTACTATTATATATTATTTTATTTAAGGCGCGTCAACATCTATGGTCATTGGCCCCGGAGCCTTCTCAGTGCACTACCAGCCTCGGACAGTGTTCTCTCGTTACAGACAACACTTTCCATCACCGGAAAGTGAGTGTACAGGCTCTAGGAAGAAAAAATCTAGGGGCAGCACTAGACTCGAACCCGGGACCTCCGCATGGGAGTCTAGTACGGTAACCACTTAGCTATTCCCTTCCCTATTATTATTATTATTATTATTATTATTATTATTACTATTATTATTATTATATTTAATATATTAGTATATATGAAATAATAATAATTCATGAACATGGAAAAATTATAGAAATGAAATTTTCGTATAAAATTATTAGATATTATTTGGCCGAACGTACTGCTGCCATGGCGTAATCCGCTTTAGAATTGGAAGTTCGTGGAAATCACTGATCTCTGTTATCATAATTAATTAAATATTTTAATTCCATTATTTTATTATAAATTGTTAAGGCTTGTGTTAGTTAATAAATTATTAATTTTAATAAATGGTAAAATGTTTGTTTACAGAGAGTAAGTGTTAATAAGAAAGAAGATCGTGTAAGATTGGGTGATAATTTTACATTTACTTGCCAAGCACAAGGTTCTTCCAGAATATTATTTCGCTGGTTTAAAGATGGTGCACCTGTCAATGGTTCCATAGCCGTCAGGTGAGATCCAAAGTTTTACATTTAAAAATTTAAATTGTTTATTTAATTAATTAATTTTTAGAAAACATTTTTATTTTATTTTTTTTTTATTGAATATAAAGGTTTAAAATGTCGATATGTTCTAAGCTTGTTTGCAATAAATGGGAGCAACTTTAACTGTGTATATAGGCCACATGGAACGATTTGTATTCAATTTGGTGAAGCCACCTGTTCTCAAATAATACATATCTGCATGACAATGTGTTGAAAGCAATTTACAGGAAACAAGTTTTCTGTTTTTTTTTTTTTTTTTTTTAAAAAACTCGTGTGTCCATTAATACACTTATAATTGCTTCCATTAACACCAGCATATTGAATATATACAGTTAATTGCTCGTTTAACTTCTATGAAATGTTCACGTTTTATTAAATATAAAAAAATAAAATCTTCTTGCAGTTAAGTGGAAAGTTTTTCAAACTAAATAAAAATTGTTTGGGTTATATACAAAATTTTGTAATTTAGTCCAAATAACATGCCATATTTGTGGTAATAATGTAACGTGTGTTACTGGCTGGAACTTCTACTTATTAAAATTTATAATAAAAATACGGTACTTATTAAATTCTGTGGTGTACGAAGGAGGGAGTGTATTCACTTTAAAATATAAAATTATGTATTATGTAATATTTATTAGTTTGAAACTAATTTCCAATCTTTATGGGGAAAATATCGCGAGATTGTTGTGGTTCGCCTCTGCACTCTTTGAGGTAAAAAGGAAAATAATCAGAATTCTGAATTAGACATAATGTCAATGTGGTAAATAATCAACACTACATAGCAAGTGCTGTTTTATCTGCAATTTATATTACCTTCTGTCTCACTTACTAACATATTATTTTTATTGTTATTATTTATTATTGAAACTGTTGGGTACATGCTTAACAGCTGAGTTCAGCATGACATACTTAATGTTCACTAGGGTTATAGTACAATAGTATTAAATATACAGTACGGTAAAAAAGACAGAGAAAAAAAACAAATTGTCCAAACAAAACAAACTTCTTTTAATTAAATTCAAAGTAGCATTATAACAAGACAATATTAATCATTTTTTTAAAAATGCCTCAATTTTAAAGAATTTGTAAAAAAGTGAAATATACTTTCTAAATGTTCATACTTGCTTATATTTAGTAAAGCGGCAACATGAATTTCTTTATATAAACTTAAATATTTCTCTCTATAGAATTTATAAAAAGGGCAGTTTAAAAATATATGATTTAGCGTTTCTTTTTCCTTAAAACACAGGACACACACATATCTTCTTCTCCTAGGACATGTTTATTTTTATTTATGTAGAAAGTTAACAAAAAGGAAGAACTAATTCTTAGTTGACTAATTAAACGGCATTTATTGAATGGCACATTTAACGATAAGTATGACGGTGGGGAGGAATACATATCGCCCATTAGTTCTTTATATAAATTTGAGAAACTAGAATTTTGCATTCTTCTATAATCTGCCTGAAGTAAAAATAGTTTATATTTTTCGAATATCTGACCCATGGTTTTCTTTAGATTAATTAGGTCTTGTTCTTGCCATATTGAATGTCAACCAAAGTCGTGTAAAATGATTTTCAGTTGTGTAGCCCAGTTAAATTTGACAGTGTTGGACTCTCCTGAGAATCTAACTGCATAAGTTTTTTAAAGCAGATTTTGGTGTATCTGTTGTCTGGCATGTTCAGCAGTTTCAGCCACCATTTAATCGCCAATTTGAAAACGCTTAATTTTAGATTACTCTGCCCCGTTTCCAGCCATACCAAGTAACCGGGTGTACAGGGCGGCCATAACATAACAGCTTTAAAGAATTTACTTTGGACTATTTCTATGTCATCCAGATATCTTAGTGCCCAAATCTCGCTGGCGAGAACCGAACGAACCATTTTAGTTATATCTTAAGCTAACGAATTTTGGCGGCCCAAGAGTCGGAGTAACATTTCGCTAAAATACCTCGCACAGCGCTAGATGCAGTGATTGCTTTAGCAATCCTGTCCTTGGTGGCGAGACTAAACAAACCAGAGTTGGAGACAATAATTCACAAATATCTAATCGAGTTTACTATTTCCAGTGGCTCGTCTTTATAAAATAGGACCTCTTTAGCGGACCTACCATTACCTTTTTTAATACTTTTGTTTTATTAATATTAACCGTCAGTTGATTTTGGGGTACAATAATCTTCCAGAACTCTCAATTTCTTTTGAGCTTCTACAAAGTTGTTTGAAAGAAGGACGGCATCGTCGGCATATAGTAGCGAGGCGATACCCACTTTGTGATCAATGGCCACGGTACTGCAATTATTATGTATGAAATAATACTCAAGATAATCTAAGAATATTGCGAATAGCAGGGACGGTATAGTCTATAATTTGTGCCATACTAGAGAGTGAATGTAGAGTCATAGGTTTTCTGTAAATCTACGAATACTGCATAGATTTTCCTATTGTCCTTAACATCTGGCCACTCACTATAGAAGAGAGAACAAACAGATTATCTGTACAACCTCGTTCCCTGCGAAAACCGCTTTGGTTTTCATTTAAGGGATTGCCATATTCGATCCAGTTTAGAAGAAGGGTACTAAGAAGTTGTGTGAATAATTTCAATATGCAGTTCATGAGAGAAATACCTCTATAATTTTCCGCCTGATGGGATCTCCTTTTTTAAAAAGCATAAACATCTCAGATTTGGCCCAGGAGGAGGGGATTAATTCCTTGTCGAGAATTTTGTTGAACATATCGCGCAAAATAAATAAGCCATTACCAGATAAATATTTATAAAATTCATTTTTAAATCAGATTTTGGTGTATCTGTTGTTATTAGAAAAGGAAACATCAAAAAAACGGATGGAAAGTATCGAAAAAGGTAACAGAAGAGGGCGGAGCAATTGGGAATGTTTTCACGAGGTATTCATTCCATACATGCACATCGATTAAATTGGCATTGGTACAACTGCCCTTTTTATACTTCTTTACAGTTTCCCAAAACTCCTTGGCATTACAGACATTCTTTAACTTATTATTTAAGTCGTTATAGAAATTTAGCTTTTCCCTCTTAGCGATATCCTTAAATTCATTTTTTAAATGCAGAAAATTAATTAAATAACCAAAATTTCAGATATCAGTTTTATACCTCTTGTACGCTTTTTGCATTTCTTTTTTGGCGCTTTGACAGGTCTTATTGAACCAAGGTTGACTATTATTTTTGACCTTATATTTATTTTAATTAAAAAAAGATAACATATTTAACTGCGTGGCTATATTAGTTAAATTCCAGAAAAAGAAATCATGTAATTCCTTTATAGACAAATTATGTTCATGCACAATATTAGTAAACAATTCTTAATAAGAATGCTTATTTACATCATCCCAAATAAATCTCTTAACAGGTTGTAAAACTTAACTAAAGTCTCTCCTTTTTGTGATATCGTAATTTACCTTATGACCGAATGATAACAATATTAGAAAATGATCGGACATTAAAAAGAAATCGAACACTTTCAAATCAATTGTAAAGTGCAAACCATAATAGTTACTCCAAATTAAATCGATTTGACTTAGACCATTAGGCCCAACATATGTGTAATTGCCAGGTCTGTCATTTTTTGTACGTCCGTTCAAAACGTAAAGGCCGTGAGACTCCATAAAATATAACAAATAATCCCCTCTAGTATTAACTGTCATGTCCTTTGAGGCCCGATAATTATCAAGAAATGTGCCTTCAAATAAATAAAAATCATCATTTCCTTTTCCTCCAAGTCTACAATTAAAAATCTCCTCCGATGTAAATTGCAATATGCCCAAACTTAAGAAATATTTCTATTACAACTAAATTAAATCTCACTTACTAAAATATACCCCACTGTCTAGATAAAATTAATATCATTTAATGTCTTAATGTTGCCGGAATTTTGGTAATTAGCCTATTTGCAGTCAAATTATATAGCTCTTTTGGCATATATATTATCGCCAAGTTTGCATGAGTGTCCTGAAATGCAGGCTACAAGTCTAAATGCTCTTTCTAAAAAGGACTTTTGCAATCTAATTAGAACCGAGTTGCCCCTTTCCAAAATAGTCATGACCGTAAGCATAGCATAAAGGTTACCAAATTGACTTCAAGATAAGTTCGAAGGTAGATATCCTCCACATATTTCAGGTACTTTTCTTCCTTTGCTTTTCTTGATTAATTTCAAGAAACCAATTAGAGTATAATGGTGTACTCTTAATATATTCTTTTATCTTCGCATAAGACTATAGATACATATCTATGATATGTTTAAAATGACTCTAGGAAAGATATTTTATTTTTTATTACCCAGAACTTCGGTATATATCCTGGAATTCTTCGCATAACAATCATAGTTCCACGTACTGTCATCGAAATGAGAAGCAGGACAACATCACAAATGTTTCTGATTAACATTTCCACAAAGTAATCAATGCTCCAGACTTCACAATTCTCTTTCAGGGCTAACTCGGAAATGTGAAAATGCCATTTTACAATTTTAGCATATAAATAATGGAATGGAATTAAGGAAATTCACCACAACAAGCGACATACACTGGAGACTTCATGTTGTCGATACCAGTCACATGTTCTTTATTCCCTTTCTGCCAGGCCTACCTGTAAGGTAAATATGAATGTGCTACAACTTTGAAGAATAAGCTTCCCCCCAACGCTTGGTCTAGACCCCATCAAGAGCTAGAAAAATCATACTTAAATCCAAAAAGCTAGAAAATCATACTTACCTTCAAAAGCCTTGAATCAATCTAAAATCAACATTTAAGAAGCAAAAGTCAGTCTGGAAACAAGTATTCAAGAGTTTACTAACTATTATCGAGGAATCATCCCACATTACTCAAGGCGTTACTTATAGCAAGCAGTCCTAGTTCTCTGTCGAAAGCATATTTAAAGGTCGAAGAGTTCTCTGAAAATGAAAATCGATGGGTGAGGAAAATGACATGAACCCACGACTTTGTCGCATAGTGTAGTGGAAGAACGAAATGGAAAAATAATAGTTTTGGGAAATAGTTAAACTAGATAGTTCAAATAGTGATGGGGATAGAGCCAGGTATACTACAATCTAGGTCATTGCAATTAAAGAAATAAAGGCTCAAGAATCCGTTAAGCCAACTCTTTTGTAAGAGAAAATCCCACCGCTGCCACCAATGAAATGTAGTTGGTGTGCTGTTGTAGCTGTGGTGGCTTGAGCGGTTTTGTAAAAGGGCTTGTAAGTATATATGTTTAAGAGAGTGAAGTATTAATAATCGAAATCACCACTGTTTTTAAAATAAATATTTTATTCTCTAAGCAAATTTAAGTACATTACAATATCACAACTGTATCTTAATAAATGATGTATATCTAGAATAAAGGCAAATCTCTATCACTGGCATGAGCTTAAGAGGGCGATTCCTGAAGCAAGTGTTCTGGCTTTGAAAGCAGAATGCTGACTGTCCGAAAGAATGCCCTGAAAGCCCTCTAGCGGGGAATTGCAATGACCTAGATTGTAGTATACCTGGCTCTATCCCCCTCACTAAATCCACTATTTGACTCTAATTTATTATATCCCAAAACTCTAATTTATATCTAATACTCTAATTTATATCTAATTTAACTATTTCCCAAAACTATTATTTTTCCATTTCGTTCTTCCACTACAATAGCCTTTGACTTTATAAAGAATGATTATTTATCTTCAAATAATGGGGCGTATAGCGAATTATCATTTCAAATTGAAAATCTTAGTGTAATTTCATTAAGTTTTCTACACAAATACAGACCATTTATTAGAATTATATAAAATTATTGTTTGAAGTTTAGAAGTTAAACAATAAAAAGTATACTAACACTGTTAAAGTCAATTAAATAATTAAATAAGTGACAGTCATTGTATATGGGTAAATTAAGTGACAAGTTATGGTGGTAGCTGTAAGTTAACATGAGAACTTCATTACGTGTTACTTTGTGCACTAATTTCAAGTTTTAAATTAAATATTGAAGTTTACCATAATTAGTGAAACTGTTTATTTAGTAACCTTACATTAAAACAGGGTTTCATTTATTTTGTGCAAACTATGAAAATTATTGCCTTTTATTTATTTAGCCGCATGGCCCCCCTCAGTTCTGATGCTGATAATAGAATTAATAAGAATGATTTGAATGTGTATTGAGCATAGCTGGAAGACATGGAATCGCGTTCGGCCGGTTGTATTGATGAAGGCCACAAATCTACTTATTTATTACAGAAATTCAAGCCGTGCAAGAAAATAATTTTTTTATGTTGCATTTTTAATTATATAAATTGATATATTTTTATAAAAGTAAAAAGTAAAGTAATGCCAATTTTTTAGGTGGACTTAACGTCCACAATCATCTTAGGTGTGGTGGTCGGAAGCACATACTTTACTATTAACATATTTTAAAACGAATATAAAATTTAGCAGTTACTCGGGACTCGAACTGGGGACCTCCCAATTACACGTCCAGGCTCATGACCACTATACCAACATCCGCACCGCCCTGGGCAAATCCTCATTTCGTTAAATGTTGTCATTTTTAATTCAGCATTCATTCTAGCTTATTCGCAAAGACCTTTCCTCACTATTTCTCTATTTCTAAAACTCATTATTAGTAAATTGATTTATTTTTTTACTTTTAAGTGTAAATAAATGATTGACTGATTAGGTAGATTATAGATTGTTCAGCATTCATTCTAGCTTATTCTCAAAGACCTTTCCTCACTATTTCTCTCTTTCTAAAACTCATTATTAGTAAATTGATTTATTTTTTTTACTTTTAAGTGTAAATAAATGATTGACTGATTAGGTAGATTATAGATTGTTGTAGGGGATTATTGCACTGCTACCTGAAAGATCTATTGTGCCTCACGGAGCCTACTCAGTGCACTGCCGGCCACCAAGCAGTGTTCTCTAGCAATAGACAACACTGCCCATCGCCAGACAGTGAGTTGTAGAGGTTCCGGGGAAGAGAAAATGTAAGGACAGCATGCTGGATTCGAACCCGGGACCTCCGCGTTGCTAGCCCAGCGTGCTACCACTGAGCTAATCCTTTCCTTCTCCCTTGCTTTACACCAATGAACTAGGAACGGGGACCCTAGTTTGTGTAATGTGTTTAGAGTAGTGTGTATGTAATTGAAGTGTATTGTGTACTGTTCTGACAAAGTTCATGGAATACTAAGCTGGGGTAACCCGTGGGGTCGCTACTTCGCAAGTAACTGCATACAACAGATACCCCTTGCGGGGGCATACTGATTAGGTAAATAATAAATTAATTATTTATCATTGAGTACTAGCAACGCGGAATTCGAGTCCAGCAGTGTTGCCATTAGATTTTCTCTTCCTAGGAGCCGCTATAGGAGCCACCCTCTCCGGTGATGGGCAGTGTTGTCTGCAAGGAGAGAACACTGTTCAGAGGCTGTCAATTCGCTGAGAAGGATCTGAATCACTGAAGTTTCACGAAACAATAACCATTCACTTAAAGACCTTTTCACTTATGTTTTAAACAGTTTTCCAAATAAATTCATTTAAGGATGTTTTGGTGGGAGGAGTACGTTATGCTTTTCTCTAAAGTGCTATTTCAGTTTATTACACGACTATATTACGTATGTGTATAGTATATAATTAAAGAAATAATAATTAAAGAAAATCGGTGGACCAAAAATACGACATTACTGACTAATTGGTATCTTATCCATAATACCAACGGTTTTCATTAAATTTGGAATACTTATCATACAAACAGAGCCCTATCACTTTTTTTTGTTTGAAACTTTT
This sequence comes from Triatoma infestans, assembly GCA_011037195.1. Taxonomy (NCBI): domain Eukaryota; kingdom Metazoa; phylum Arthropoda; class Insecta; order Hemiptera; family Reduviidae; genus Triatoma; species Triatoma infestans. The sequence goes on from JAAEAF010014238.1 coordinate 40,062, forward strand.
TTCTGGGAAAGCTGATGTTAGAGAGATTCTGTGGAACTGAAGGGCGAATGTTGAAGACTACTAAACATTTAGACTAAGTTTGAAGAAATGGTCGTTATTATAGCTATGTAAAAGAAACTTGTGTAGGGTTCCATATTTGTTGTTTTTTTATTATTATTATTTTTTTTGTTTTAAATTATTAAACCAATTTTTATAATTGTGTTTTTAAAACATCTAGGTTAATCACCCCAGATTTAATAATAAAAAAAGGCAAACCTTTTTTTCAGGTTTTTCACGTGAGGAACAAAAAAAAAAAACACACAAAAAAAAACTGTTAAATTTTGAATGATCCTTCCATGTAGTGCTCTAACATTCATTTCTCCATGAATGAACAAAAGTCATACAGAACAAAAGTTGTTCAACATATACGCCTTTTATAACTACGTTGTACAAACTAGCTATTGTTAAATGTTCACATGTTAAAATCTGTTATATTGAAACTTTTCAATCGCAACGACTTACAAACCTCCAGAGGATGTTATCAGATACTACAATGAAAATTTCAAAACTTTTATTCCACGTAACCAGGTTTACTTTTTGTAAAAAAAAAAAAAAAATATGCATTTTTATTTCTAACGAATTATTTGTATTTATTTATTCAACTTAAAATATTTATTCTGAAGTTATAATGGTAATTTTTTGTGGTAATTTAATAATTAAATATATCTGATTTCTTAGATTTCAGTGGTTGATTTGATAATAGTATTATCTATAATTATTGATTTCGAAATACGAGTTGAATAAATTCTTTATCTGAATTAGAAAATTATTAGGGCGTCTTTTCAAGTAAATAAAAATAGTCCTTTCTGTTTGTAATTGTTTACTAGCTTTCAAACCTTTTTTTATATTTTAATGTTTCCCCCTAACACTATATTTTCTTATACTACTATCATTAATTTGCAGTTATCCGATAAAGATATCCAATATTTGATAATAAGATTCATAGGGCACTTTGAACCACAATACTGAAGTCATCAACATTAAGATTAATTTTTCATATGAAAATATTGTATATAGGCTGGAATGAAAAGAGGATGTTAAGGGTTCACATATTATTTAAACAAGTGTTCATCTTAGAAATATACATATCTAGTCGCACTTAGCGAGTAGTTTTTAAATCTTTTGGGAGAGCATGGAATTTATGACGAGAGACCCCATTTGGCGAATTAACTTGTAGAAATTTGTGATGGATTTAGCAAAGTTAATGTGAAAATAATTTTTTTTTTTTTTATTAGTTTCCCCAATATGAAGTTTTCTTCGTCAAGTGTATACAAATCGCTAAAAATCGCTAGCCATCACTCTGTTTCCTTGGCTACATTTCCGTATGTAGTTCCAAATTTGAAGCATCCATTAGGGTAGTATCCAACCTGTTGTAACTTCCTCGACGGTCGCCGTCCATTTTATCTTTGGCTTACCTCTTCTCCTTCTCACTTGAGATACCCATAGCATCAACTTCCTTTGGTATGCTTTCGTTTGGCATTCTTAAGACGTAGCTATAAAGGAACCAATCGCCAGTAAATTCGCCAAATAAACTTGTATATAGTTACCAATCGCCAAATAAACATTCAATAGTTCCATTAGTAACCGCATCTAGACGCCACCACTGAAGTCTTTTAGCCATCATCAACTACACGTTACACCCCCTGTCTTGCTCACAATTTGCGAATGGTCAACTTTGACAGCCAATTTCTCTTCTAGAAGCTGGTTTTTGCGGTAATAGAAATTTGATAGACGCCTGTGGGGCTTAATAATCAATCACCAATTAGTCATTTCAGAGTAAAAGTCAGTGAGCAAATAAAATTTAAAGAATAGAAATCAGCCAAAAGTTCAACATTAAGGAGTTAACAAATCTTAACATCAAATATTGAAAGGTTAGCCTCACTAGCTCACTAAACTTAGACTAGCAAGAGTTCTAACTAGTCAAATCGCTCTTCAGGCGGCTCTCAGCAGCCAACCCTACAGTTCTACATTCATCACGCTACCATCACATCATCACCTTCTATCCACATTACGCTCTTCTTTCCAAACTGAGTAAAAAAATTAAAACATAAATTGTGAGTATGTTCTCATTTCACCATCATCAACCTTATACCGGCAAACATTACATTGATATAATGGAACCAATCGCCAGTAAATTCGACACACAAAAGCTGGAATCATAGTTCCATTAGCAACCACTGAATCTCCAAGCGCACTCAACTACACGTTATATTTTCTGTCTTGTCCACTACAGTAATTTTTGGCTAATAGGTCCATTTCAACTTTGGCAGCCAATCTTTTTTATATATTTTTTTTGTTTACTGCTTTAATTAATTAACTAAATCCCGACGAAGGTGAAGCCCATTCGCCAATTGTAGTGAGCGTGACTGAGGAAGCAATGTATTGTGTATTTTCGTGCGATTAGAAGCTCAGTGGTGGCCCCTCAATGCAACTGCCAATGGAACTATTAAGTCCAGCTTTTATGTGGCGAGTTTGCGGTTGCTTGTCGGCTATTACATGGCCTTATTTTTGCAATTGTCTTTGCCTCAGTGTTTACGTGGTAGCTTAGCTAATTTCTGGTGATGATTTCTCACTGATGGCCATATTCTTGTTTTTTTTTTTTTAGGGATTTCCTCGCCGATTTTCTCCAAAACCTCATAGCGCCAACAGTTTCTTCTGTTGCGGATCATCTGAAGCCAATGTTTTGCGAACATATAGCATTACGCTCTGGACCAATGCGTAGTAAAGTAGCAAGTTGTATAACAACTTGTTTATTGTTAAATAATTTGATAATTTGCTCATAAAAATAGAATATATTAATTTACAAATGATAAATGATAATGAGAGATTAAATAATCAATGGTAAATCAGGTTTTACATATTTTCTATTAATATACCTATTTGAAATATTATAATGTAGAGAAATATTTACAACTACCGTAGCTAATTCCAACAAATTTTAGAGTGATATCAAGTGAAGAACTAGGTATATTTTAAGTAGAAAGACTGAAAAGCTTTAAGTGATTAAAGCATGTGCATTATTCGTTCCAGTGTTGAACATAAACTTTATAGGCGATAATTTGCGGATCTCTAGTTGTTTGTCAGGGATCTGTTTCTGCAGTAGCCCAACTTGTAATACCGAAACCCCGCTATGAAAGTTTTGAAATTAGGAAAGATTTTATCATTGTTTTGAAACTAGGATTTTATTGATGGTTATTTGCGTAAAGCTTAGTGTATATGCGACGAATTCCCCAGGTTATTACTTCAATCACAAAAAAATTATATGTATTCACTTTGTTTCGCTTTTTAATTCACATAGTCCAAAATGTTTTAAAATAAAGAGTAAAATAAATAGAGTAGTCCAAGTTTTAAAATGAACATTGCTATAGTAAATTGAAAGTGTATTCCCCGAAGGGGAAAAGAACTTCAGAATAATAAAAAAAAAAGGCAATTATTTTGGCAAAAACTGAATATTTCACAATAGCAGAATTGAGTTTTAAAGTGTTTATGGTTTTTTAAACAAAAAAAGCCAATCCACTGATTTTTCGTTTTTGTTTTTTAATGTTTTTTATTTTTAGAGAAATCATTTCTTTATTCACGTTTGGAATTTATTTGATAACATTGTTGCGTCGTCTTGCCCGGTTATACCTGTAGGGGAAAACTTCCGCGTGCGCCCGCGTCGTCCGGCCAGACATCCTGTTTTCTCCCACTTTTTAATTCTCTCCCGCCAATTCTCTGGCGCGTTCGCGCCTTCTCTCGCGTCTCCAGACGTTGGTTTCCCCTCCACAGCCACCCTCTTTTTCCTGATTAATCATCCCTTTTCTTCACTTGTGGTTTGGCTCGCTTCACATGCATATGTGTGTATTTGTTCTCTGCTTCAGAATCTTTACTGCTTCATCATTAAGTTTCATAGCCTCCACGGGTGTATTGCGTTTACAACACAGGTCTTTCATCCCTGCCTCCAACCAGCTTCCGAGAGGTCCTATTCCATCAACGAACGCACGCTTCCGTACCGCTTCATTCACTAATTACCTTTTCCGCAACTTCCTCATACACACCCATACACGAACATATTTACACATATACATAGCCTCCTTTATACTCTTTTACGCTTCCTACCGTCTTTCATAGCTTCTCCGGCTGAACATACGGTTCTCGTTCATCATAACCGCATCTACAAGGTAAGCCAATTAAAACTTTATTGCCTTGTTAATTTTCATAATTGCGTGCTTCATTAAGCTCCTCTTACGCTACCGAGTTCACGCCTACACGTGTACAACAATCAAAGAAATTGTATAAATTGGGGGGGGAGGCGGATAATATATTTGAATTTATGCCAACATCGTTGCAGAAACGGAGCATGAACGACAGAACTTCCTTATTATACATATAAACTGACAGCTCAAGTCGTTATTCTAGTTGTCGCTGTCTATTCTTGTATTGCGTCAGTTATTCTTACTCTATTGCTACTTATTCTAGAGAAATTCAATACGTAAAAATATTTTAACTCCTCAAATCTAGTTTTTTTATTCACATGTCATACTTATTTATTCATGTTAATAATTTATTAGTAAAAATATATTTTTTAAACAAATTTTATAAACAAAAAAAAAATCAAAATTCTTCAAAAGAAAAGGTTATACTTGAAACACTAAATGTCATGAATTAATGAATGCGTTCAATAGTTGAGCAATTTGTTAAATCTCATTCGGAATACAAATCTCATTAATCCATGGCACTTGCCTCAACGGAATTGTCATTTATTGATCAAGAGTTTTAAAGAGTTATTAGAGTGATATAATAGAGATAAGGCAAGAATATTTCAAAAATTGGTGAAGTATAAATACGAAATTATTTAAATAAAAAAAAGCGAATATTTTTTTTTTGGAAAATTGAAATGTATTAATAGTTAGTTATTTATATAAAAAGTCATACTTTGCTCACAAGTTAAATAATACATTTTTTTCTGCAACCGTATTAAATTGATTTTTAATTTATATAAATATAAACAAAATATGAAAATGTGCAAATATTGAAAGAATGTATTTTAATTCCAATTTAATTACTGCCTCTCACTATAACCTGTTCCGTTTGGAAGTCAAATCCACTGTATCTGGGATTTGTTCCTTGTTTGCGCTTATTGCCGCTAGATGCCGTGGTAATTAAAGTTGAATAATGTTACTTTTACACACTAGTGAGAGAAAGTAATGTGTAACTCATTAGTGAGAAAAAGTAGAACTTTAGCCACTGATTTTAGTGTAATAATCATCACATCATCCAAAGATTGCAGAAAAATTGTTTCCTTCAATTAACATATAATTGTGTAAACAGCAGTGAGAGCAAGTGGGAGTGTTTCACATCAGATAATTTCTTTCAATTTTTTAATAAGTTGGAATAATGCTTTGGTGAAGAGTTAAACATAGTTGAGACGCAAATTTCTGATGTAGCAACTTCTTGGACTTCAATCCGCCACAGTTGCAAGTAGGTCAGGCTCTCCAACTTGCTAATAGGATTTCATCTTGACTGGAGAATATTTGTAATTTTTTAAATATTTATCCGTAATAATTTAGACGATTTTTGCAGTTTTCTCCGTTTTGGAGAAACAAGTGAATGAATTGTCCATTATAAAAGAAAACTTATTGCTGACATCATGTTGAACATTGTTTCATGTTGGCTGAGAGGCCCTTTTTCACTTTATCTGTCCTTAAGGCAGATTTCCTTAATAGGAATAGGATGCTAATAGGATTTGTTGTGTGCTAGGTAGGAGACAACCGTTAGAGCCAAAGGATTGGGTTTTTAACATGTCATTTTTTTTTCTTATTAATATATCGTCATTTTGTTATTTATAATTTCTCTTACTCCTAGTCAGAGGAAGTATTGTAATCGTGTCAAATTTTTTTTAACTAATTTCGGTTTTACTTGCAACAGGAGATTTTTAATTTGAAATTGATTTGAATCATAATAAAATTCTTATCAAAGCGCATCTTTCGGATAATCACAAACCAGGTTTGATCTTGTTACAATAAAGCCTATATGGTCTATTTAATTTATTGTTATATTGATTATAAAATGTTAAAATACGTTTAATTAAAGAACTTCTCCTTTATTTTATTTCATTAGGTATATTTTAACAATTTTTAGCTAAATCATAATATTTGTTTACTTGAAACTTTGCCACTTTAGCTGGTGATTTTAGTAGAATAATTTTTACATAAAAAAAAAAAAAAAAAAAAAATCTGGCGTGAAACACTTCCACAACTTTCTTACTGCAGTTTACATAGTTAATTGATTCATTCTGTTCTGACCTGTAATTCTTGCTGTCATCAAGATACATGAATGGAATCACTACAAAAACTACTTTTTTTGAGGAAAGTGTAACTTACTTCTCCCTCAAAATCTGCCTTAAATGAATTTATCCGAAAACTAATTAAAACTAATTGCTTTTATTATTCATTTGAAGAAATATTTTATTATTTTAAGTTATACTATTAATAATAAATTGTTCTTCTGTCCATTAAGTTATTAACGAATTCAATGGAAATTATTTGCACAGAGAATATTTGTAATTTTTTTCAAATATTTATCCGTAATATTTTAAGTCTAATATGCAGTTTTCTCCATTTTGGAGAAACAAGTGAATGAATTGTCCATTATAAAAGAAAACTTCTTGCTGATATAATTACATCATGTTGAACATTGTTTCATCTTGGGCATGGAGAGGCCCTTTTTCACTTTATCTGTCCTTAAAACTTATCCCGCGCTTTACCATCCTGGTTTCTTCTCATAGCTCTTATATAATTGTGTTGGCTCGTTTATCTCTTAGTCTTTACTAACTCTACAACCTAAAATAACTTCTCCACGTTTCTTTCTTCTTTATTTTCTTTATTATAACACTTTATTTGACCTCTTTATTCCCAGGTTTATAAATAAGTTTCATTAGTACAATAATATTATTTAGGTTCTGTTATTTAATTTTCTGTTATTTAATTTTTGTTTAAATAATTATTCTTTTTTAAGGGCTTGGTTAATATTTGTTTAAGTTAACTAAAAAAATAACAAAAGTTTAAATTAAAAAGTGGGCTTCAACAAAAATGAAAGAACAAATAAATGAACAAATGAATGCACCTACAAGTATAACTCAATTTTTTTTCCACAAATGAATATTCTGCTTTAACAACCACTAAAGCAGTTATAAACAAATAACAGCTCTTACAAATTAAAAACAAAAGTAAAAAGATATAAAGTATAAAAAAAATATAAAGATCTAAAAACAATCTACAAATATAAATAAGAAAAAAATATTAATATTTAAGGTATATTGATATTAAAACATTTAATTAAAGTAAATAAATATTGATGTAAATTTTGAAAAATCCTTTCTAATATCTTTATATACTTCTGAATGACATGAAAAAATAAAAACTTATATTATTATTTTTTTTAATTTATTTATTTATTGCATAGAGGAATAACATTCCTTTTACAAAGAGTTTGGTTTACAATATACAAAAATGATATGATATTTATAACACATAATACATAAAAGAAATAAAACTCATGACTACTGTCATAAACTGAACCAGATGTTATTAATAAAATATTAAATGAATTAGTTAATCAGAAAGGATAAAACTACTAATTCGTAGGGCATTAATAGCGTATTTGTAAATTGCATTAATCTGTGAGACGGAAACACCGTGAACAGCTTCTCGAAACAGTTGGATTCAGTATCCGAGTCAGCAAGATATGTATTAAGATACTGTTCTCTAAATGGTTGCAATGCGTGACAGTAGAAGAGGAAATGTAAAACAGAGTCCAGTACCTTGCAGATCAAACAGCCATCATCGAAGACAAAAGAGGAACCCTCAGCATAGATTCTTGAACACTTCAGATTATATAATCGAAGCTGAATAATCAATCTTATTTTAGTAATAGCACAGTTCCAATCTAAATAAGACCCCTCGCTTCCCAAGGCACTCACAAGTCTATATAAGTAATTGTATCTACTGTTTAGGGAAGGGATTAGCTCAGTGGTAGCGCGCTGGACTAGCAACGCGGAGATCACGGGTTCGAATCCAGTCGTGCTGCCCTTAGATTTTCTCTTCCTAGGAGCCCCTACAGCCCACTGTCCGGTGATGGACAGTGTTGTCTGTAACGGGAGAACACTGTCCGGAGGCCGGCAGGGCACTGAGAAGGCTCCGGGCGCAAATGACCACAGATGTTGAGACGCCTTAAATAATTAAAAAAAAAAAAAAAGTATCTACTGTTTAATACATTATGAATGTCTATCGAATGGCAATCGTTCTGAAATTTTTCAATAATATTCGATTGTTCTTCTTGAGTAGGTGAAGGTCACGAGAAGCCAAAATATCCAGGCAACCAATTGAAGAAAACAGGGAATACAATATATTTATCCAAGTAATATTAATGTTACTAGAATGCAAATCCAAGAGAATATTCTGGCAAATATAGGGCAAATGACTAGGGGGCATTTCGAGTACTTTAATTAGTAAACAGAATATTCACCTTAAGTGGATAAATTTCACATTCTAGCCGAACAAATGCATTTGGTATTTTTAATAGCATTAATTCATTCCTCGATTTGTTATATCTATTGCCCTTCTGTCAATGATCGCTAATGTTTTATTTTTTTAATTACGTCCCGTATGAAGAAATATTTTATTACTTTAAGTTATACTACTAATCGTTGTTCTGTCCAAAAAGTTATTAGCAAATTCAAATGAAATTGTTTTTCACAAGGTATATTTCTAAAATTACCGTCAATACGTCAGCCATGATTTTAGGTTGGAATAAGAAATAGCATAATCAGCAAATGGCTGATTTTTTTTTTTTAAAGTGCCAGTTCTATTAATGAGCCTTTTCTAGGTTATAAAAACGGAGATTATGCTGAAATTGACCATTGCCTTTTCTTTAACGAGGGACTACTTTTTTGCTAGCAGCTTTCTAATTTCTTGTTTTTCATTCAGCAACTTATTATTGAAAAACACTTTAAGTTTTTGGGATAAAACCGTATCAATGGCGCGCTATGAACCGACTATTCGCCCTAATTGCAATGAGCTTCTTTCGGTTCGTGTCGCCTTGAATACTTATGGAGCGAACAAGTGACAGTGGGAGGGGTATAATTAGCCCTTCAAGGTCCACGGTTGGCGGCGAGTGACGAGGTTCTAGGTCTCCCATCCCACTGCCCTTCTCCCAAAGTTATGGCCTTGTATTGCTCGGAAAATCGGTAATCATTTTTCGATTTGCTTTTTTCCTCTTTTCTCTGAGCGACCGCAGCCATGTTTGCTCAGACAGTGTCCATCGTCTCTATTGAAACAGTGCCTCTGTTTCTTAATTTTCTCTGTTCCCTAAGACAAGTTCGTAATAATTATTTACTTTCGCAAAGGCTTTGTTATGCTCAAAATTTTTCGCATGCCTAGTTGTAGACGAATGTTCTGCAAGTGCAGACTTTTCCATTTTGTTATGCCTGACTTACAGTGTTTATGTTCATTAAGGCGTATTGTGACTAATCTTTTGATATGTCCTCTGTATTTTTCTCCACAGCTGCAGAGAATTACAAAGACCTTACCTTACCATAAACCCACTTCAAATAATAGAAGAACTTGAAGAAGCTCATTGCAATATAAATATAGACGTCGCAAACCATTGATGCGGACTCAACCCGATAATTTCACTGGTTTTTTTCATGAGAGCCACGGAAGCTTAAAATACTGAACATAATAGTAATAACTTAGCTTCAGAAAATCATTGTTTTACTCATACTGGTTTGGTCGAAACAAATTAAAAATCATTTCAGCAAAGCTCGATAATGTATCCTATATTGTAAGAATGAAGCGTCTGCTTTTAACAACATGCGGATGCTATTTATCTCCAAAACTCATGGCAGTTTAAATTGTACTAGAATTTTTTTTTTTTTTTAATTTATTTTATTTACAACCTGTTGATTCATATACATCATGTAAATGTGGAATTCATCATAGATTGTGATGCACTGTATCCTTTAGGACTCAGCGCCACAATGAGAGAGGCATGTTGAGAGGTGCCAACCAATGCTGGAACTCTCAGGATATTAAAAGGGAGCTAGTTGTTTAGGAGGTCGCGTGGCCAACGTCGTTTCAAGCGACGTGGAGGATTATCAGGATAGGTTGATGATGATAGGGCTTGTGCAGTAGGATTGGGATGAGCCTCTAGGTTATTGTGGAAATTAAGGAAGCGTATATGGATTAACTCGTTAACGAAAGGGATACTGAGGTCTTTGTGGAGAGTTAAGTTTGAAACATAATAGGGAGCGTTGACAATATGGCGAAGGACTTTAGATTGAAAGGATTGGATTCTCTGAATGTTAGATTGTTTCGCGGAGCCCCACAGTTCAGCTCCATAAGTCCAGACAGGTCTCAGCAATGTTTTGAATAGGGTCAGTTTGTTTTGTACGTTCATTGTTATCTCCGTCTAATTAGTCTTTGTAGTTGTCCATAACGTCTATTTAATTCTTGTCTTTTCAGTCTCGTATGATGGTTCGAAGTAAGTCGACTGTCTAAATACAGTCCTAGGTAGCGTACTTGTGTGGAAGTCGGTATTTCTTTATTGTTGATATGTACGGGAAGGCAAGTTTGTCTATGTAAAGTGAATGTAATCTGTTGGCATTTGTTTTCATTCAGTCTTATTTTCAATTTCTTGCACCAAGAGGAGACGAGGTCAAGGTGTTTTTGGATATATGAGGAAGTTTGAGCAGGATTAGGATTTGCAGATAATATTGCAGCATCATCTGCATAGGTTGTGATCAGGGTTTCTGGATGTGTGGGAATATCACCAGTGAATACCGTGTACAAAACAGGGCCAAGGATGCTTCCTTGCGGAACGCCGGCGTGAATGGGTTTGATGTCGGAGAACTCAATGCCGCACCTAACTCTGAAGTAGCGATCCGTCAGATAGGACTGAAGGATTTGGTAATATGGAGTAGGAAGGAATTGCTTTAGTTTATATAACAGCCCTGGATGCCATACCCTGTCGAAAGCCTGAGTTACGTCCAGGAAGGCACCCAGGCAGAAATTCTTTTTTTCTAAAGCGGAGGATATTTTGTCCACGACTCTGAAGCATTGCTGTATGGTGGAGTGCTGGGAACGGAAACCAAATTGGTGATAAGGAATAACATTTTGGGATTCTAGAATGGGGATAATGCGCTTAAGGAGTAGTTTTTCGAGGATCTTAGATAATACGGGGAGGAGACTAATCGTCCTATAGGAGGATATGTCACTAGGATTTTTATGAGGCTTGGGAATTAGGGTAATCAGAGAATATTTCCATTGAATAGGAAAGTGAGTGGTGCGCAATACAGAGTTGTAAATTGTGGTTAGGAACACTATGGCCTTTCGGGGAAGATGGCGAATAATCTCTGAACTAATGAGATCGTGCCCTGGGGATTTCTTTAGAGTTGTATGGTCAATGAGGGATTTCACTTCGGAGGGATGAAAAGGTTTGGGAGGAAGTTCTAGAGGATGAGGTATAATTAGATTTTCTAGGACGTGATTGATGTGTGCTGGATCGTTTTGGTTGGTTTAAAGGTTTTCTCTAAGTGATTGGCAAATAAACTGGATTTTTCTTTGTCGCATCTGACCCAGGATCCATCTTCTGAACGAATGGGCTTAGGGATAGTGTGGTATTTTAGGATTTTTCTGGTGGCTGACCAGAGGGAATTGTCGTCGGTGGATAGTGATTCCAAATATTTATCATATTGAGAGGAACGGTAGGATATTAATTGTTCACGCAGGAAATTGGTTAACTGGTTACAAGTTCTTGTAGGAGGGGTATTGGGTGCGCTGCCAACGCCTCCTTGCTCGCCGTTTAGCTGCAATCAGGGAACGGATATTAGGAAGGATTAGGAAGTTCTTGTCTAGGAAGAGAGGGGCGCGCTTTAGGGGTTGAAGAAGATTGTTGGATAGCTTGTTGGATACTGTTGGTTAGGAGTTGTACAGCATTTTCCACTTCGTCTGCAGATTTTAGAGGGATTTTAAGGTTTAATGAGTTTTCAAGGATAGATTTGAAATATTCCAGTTGACAGGACATTGTATTAAGCAGGATCTCATGGTTTTAAGGGTAGGTGAAACATTCAGAGTGAGGAGCACTGGAGAGTGGTCAGAGGATATTTCATTAAGGGTCTGTGCGGATGAAAAAATGGATCCCACGCCAGACGCGACAAAGAAGTCCACTATGTCAGGAGCACGATTTGGGTCTGATGGCCAGTATGTAGGATGATCAGGAGATATAAAGGAATAACGTTCGGAATGGATTAAATTGTTAAGGAGGCGGCCACGTGAGTTGACAAGTCGACTACCCCATTGCGGATGCTTGGCATTGAAAACTCCTCCAGCAATAAATCGGCGTCCAAAGGATTGGAATAAGGATTTCATTTGGGGATAATAAATGGGAAATGAAGGGGAACAGTATACTGCTGATATGGTGATAGGGAAAGGAAAAAACTTGAGGGATATTGAGGTTGATTGATAGGAGTCAGCAGATTGTGATGATTGCAGATTGCGTTGTAAGGAATGTCAGGCTAGGATAGCAGAACCACCTTGAGCTCTTTGTGCTGTGTGATCGGTCGTGTATGTAGTGTATCCAGTAATATGAAAATGATGTCTGTCAGTCAAGTGAGTTTCTGTGATAAGTACTATATCAATGTTTCTGTCATTCAGTAGGATTTCGAGTTCATGTTTCTGTGTCAATAATCCGTTTGAGTTCCAGAGCAGAACTGTGAGAGGTTTTGAGGATAAGGAATTCATCGATTAGAATCTGGTAGGAGTCGGGATACCAAGGTAGTGAGGAGTGAAATAAGAGGGGTAATTAAGGATTTGAAATCATTTAAAAATGAGGTCAATTGATAGGAGATATCAGTTGAAGGAGCAGTAGGGGGAAAATTTGGGGGAGGGATTGAAGGAGTAGGATTTATTGGAGGAATGGGAAGCGAATTGGGTTTGATTGTGGCGCTGGCTATTTGGGCATAGCTTCTTGTTGATCTTGAGGGTTGCCTCCAGCCGAGGGTGGTTGATCCTGCAACTGCCGGGTGGAGATTTTCACTAGGTGCTCGTTATAGGTGGTAGTGATGAAGTACGCTGGGGGGGGGGGATTATTGATAGATGGTGTCCTAAAAACAGCCTGATTTTCGACATTTGACTGTTGGGCCGTAGCTTGTTTTATGTATCGCTGTTTCTTCAGCTCGCGATGTGTGATGAAGCCTTTATAACTGGCGGGATGCGCTCCACCACATTGGGCACATGTGGCCGGCATGTTTAGTGGTCTTGGGCATTCAGCGGAAGGATGAGGACCAGCACATCGCACACATTTATAGGGATGGTTGCAATAAGTACGTGTGTGCCCATACTCTTGACACCTGACACACTGTGCTATATTGGTTCTTCTTCGGGGCTCTTCCACAGTGATTTATGTATATAGCACGTATTGTAGTTTGAAAATATCGCTGTTGTTTTTATTCTTAGCCAAGTCTACAAAGAAGAGGGGGAGTGGTGCTCTGGTCCTCGGATGCAAAACTGGGTGCACTCGTAGTACTGAAAATACTTATTTTGCAATTGTCTTTTTAACTCATCTACTGGGGTAGATTGATGCAGGCCTCTAATTACAATGGGATAGCATTTGTCTTCATTTAACTGGTAACAGTGGAAGTTAAATTCTTGTTCTTGTAGAAATATAACTGCTTTTCTATAGCTGTCGCTGTAGTTCGGATATACCAAGAAGTCATTCATTCTCGACCTACAGTAGACATTTTCATTTCCAATAATGGCAGTTAATTGGCGGCAGAGATCAACATAACTTCTCAAGTTATTGATCATAATTGGAGGAGGTTTCGGGGCATTCTTTGTTGCCGTATTATTATTATTGAGGGTACTCGAAGCTGAAGGTCGGGTCGTAGCTGAATTTATCAACGATGCACTGTCCGAGTCCGAGTTCGCTTTAATGCCCTTTTTAATTTTATTTTTGGAGAAATAGTTAATTCGGTACTTTTTTTGTACGATCTTTTTCTCCTGGTAGTTATAGATGAAGGTCTCATCGATGTTTCTGAGGTATCTGATTCTAACACAGTATTATACGCAGAGGCATCCATAACTGTGGTATTCGCGCTGACAG